>JAHQZX020001517.1:0-52070 GCA_019804575.2 Pseudotulostoma volvatum
CTTCGCAGCAGTAGTAGGATGCTCTCCGGAACCCTCTCCTAAGGCCCATAAAAGCGCGTTATTAAAGGCACGGTTGTGGTCTTATTTGGTAATGTGGGGCCCATAATATTCAGGCTCCATTTCCAATAATTTTTTTTGGATTATTAGAAGTGCAATGGAGGAGGTTAAAGCTGTGTTGTTTGATTTTGGTTTTTGCGAAGCGTGACAACTTGCTTCCGCGTGACACTTGGTTCCGCCGACTACAAGCGATAGCGCCGGAGAAGGCGGACCGACGATTAACCCTAGTAATAATAGTCGATCAACATCACGCATCAGAACCATCTGTGTCATCAAGGACTCGAGAAGTTCTTTCATGCCGGTATAAACCGCTGCGAAACCCAATTCTCCAGGGATTCCACCATTTCAATGTTTTTTGGCCGTAAGCCTAGCCCTGCTCCACGACGCAGTCCTCCTCCCGCATGAAAACGTAGATAAGATGTCTAACGCCATTTTCGACAGTCGTGGATACCGGGCTCGATGTTCTTCAAGGCGCCACCACTCTATGGGCTTCATCTTTATGTGTCTCAAGGTAAACCGAAGCGTTATCGATGAATGACGAAAATTCGTCGTCCATCTCTGGGCATGACGCACCACAGATCTCGGCCCGTATTCGGAAAAAATCTGACCGATCTTCACGCCTTTTCCCTTTTTTATTAGAGCCATGAAGTGACTCACGGTTGGCGTTGCGACTCGCCGGGGAATGGCAAGTCCTTATATTTCATTCCCCAAATCGACTTTAAATGCCTGATTGCAGGTGTCCAAGTGATCGTCATGTACCTTTTCAGGGCGGGTTTTAAGATTCCGCCACCATAGAATTTCCTTCGTGGCCTGAGTAATAAAACTATTGAAACATCACGTGGTTTTGGTGAGGAGGATTGAGATTGACCCCTTTGACCAAAGTATATCGTATGTACCAGGCTATACCATACCCATAAATGGTATCACCGGTCATCACCATGGACATATGCCTTTTGGTGAGATGTCAGCTTCTTCCACTCATTAGATCCGTACACAATTTTTTGTCTATAGAGCTCCATCCCCCGCATGCAGCAATTGAAGCAAGCCAGAATGGTTATTAGAGACCTGGGGCTATGCTAAAGGAACATCCTCTCTCAAACCGTCAATGGTATAACCGCAGAGCTCACGAGCATAGTATTTTGAATGATACCATAAGTACTCGATGCGATTTAACGGTGGTTAGGACCTCTTATACTGTAGTCTTTGGGATATTGCTTTGAATCTATAGTTCCATATCTCTCCAAACAAACCCAAGCTTGTGAAGCTAAATTCGGGCTGTTCTCGGTACGATAATTGCGTTCTTGGGCTTTGGCTTATCATTACTGGACTCGATAAGATTTCTGCACTTCTCGGGGTGAGCTGAATGAGCGCAAAAGACCTGGGCGGTTTTCTTTAATGAAATTGCTGACAAACTTGGCTACTTTATAAGAATTTAAAGCCACAAATGTCATTAGATACGACTCTTGGCAATTGGTGCGCTTGTACACTTACAACCTTGAGCTTTCGCCAAATCTCGGATAGCGCGAAGAACACCTTCACCCTCCAATAGACTCATAGACGCTTTAATTTTTCCTGCCTGCTTTCCGGAATAACACGATCTTGCAGCCAAGAGTTTTCCCGTTGCGCAGCCTTTCTTGCAGCAGAGCCACCCGAATTGTAAGTTGCTACAACCATCCTTGCGAGCTTGCGTCGGCACTTCTCCGTGAATCTAACCGGTCCAGATCTTCCGACTCAAGACGCCGCTTTCTTATCTCCGTTTCTCCTCGTTCCAATTCAGCCGAACACGGACGAGGACTATATGATACTATCGGACATCATACTATGATGAATATTCTTATGATACCTTGATGGGTGAGTAGATGTAGGCGAGGCATATATGTACATAGCCACCACGCAATCGTTGCTTGAACATTGTAAGCAACCCTCACGATGATATACACAGTTCAATCCATACAAACCCTCATCACTCATTGGCAACATCCGTCTGTATCTATCGGGGAATGAGTATCCCAAGCCTGCCGAACCGGATTACGTTGAAAAATATGGAACTGAAGATCTCATTCGCTTTCATTCACATTTCTCCTTTGACTCTGGAACCCACCTACATAAGTGAAAGTAGCTACAGTACAGGCCCTTCCATTTCCAGTCCAGTCCAGTACAGTAAACAGAGCATCTTGTTGTCAGGTAGTAGGCCCCAAGAATTGAATGTCGCGAATAGAACTCAATATTCCGTCCAAGCACTGTCCCCAAACCTTCCCCTTCCACTCTGAATCTAACGATAAAAGTGGCTGGTATCGAGAGGGCCGGTACCACTGGCTTTTCTCCTTTCTTTACCCTTCCCACATGGAAATGCGACCTCTAATCTTAATCTCCCGATGGCATGCTGAAGTAATGATGTTGTCAATCAAGAATGAAAAAGTCGAACAAGTTAGAAAATAAGAAGATAAGACAAGCCCCAAAGAATAGAAGTGGTGGATCAAAAAACGCCGTTCCAGTACATTTTCCACGCTGAAGTGGCTCGCTTGAGATATTTGTTTTTCGCTTCCTTTTGTCGCTCTTTTGTCGTACCATACCAATGAAAAAGAGCTATAATATACACAGAGATTAAACATCTGCCATATAAGCCTTTCACGTATAGAGAGCAGAAGTAATATAGGAGTGGAGAAAGCAAGCAGATGAGAAGGCGCTAACCGGTGCGGGGGAATGCAAGAGAGGCGGAGTGGGGCCAGAGGGTGAGTAAAAAAAATTTTTTTTTTACACTCACTAAACTCAGACGAACATAGATCAACAGTAGCCAGTTGGGAAGTAACAAGGATGGAGGTAGAAGAGTGAAGCACAGAAGAAAAGGGAATAAGAAGAAGTATGGAAGCAAGCTCTACAAGTGGAGGTCGTGCCAACCACCCACCAAGTCGAGGTCATCGTCAATGCTGCCATCATAGCTCTTGGAGTACTTGGCGATTTTCGGCTTGGGAATCTCCACGAGATCGCGACGCCATTCTTTGTCTAGAAACGGATTGCGGGGACGTTCATGGTCAATTGTAGAGGCTTTCTTAACCGATGAGATTGAGATGGAGGACCCAGACTCCGAGTTCCGCCTCCAACTCCCAGACATAGATTTCTGTTTCTTGAGATGAGATTCGCCTTTAGAAAGGTAGTTTCGTCGGCGATCCCCTAGTGCAGCCCATTTATCGAGATTGTATCGCTTCGGGGGGGTATAACGAGATGACTGAACGGGACTCATGCGTCGTATGAAACTTTCCGAGTCCATTCCCATCACGGGGACGGGGACAGGAGAAGATTCAGAACTCGAGAAATCGCGTGGAATCTGGGAGTGTGAATTGACCGAGGAGGTCTGTTCGCACAGACCAGGTGGACGAACAGATCGATCATCCTTGCTCTCTTGACTCCAGCTGCGAGAGTTGTGTTCCTGACGTTCCTTTAAAGAAAGATCCTCATTTCCAGATTCTTCTTCGTCCCAGAGATCACTCCAGCTTTTTGAGATCTGATCTTTCTGATCCTTACCAAAGATTGACATGGAGAGCACCTGATTGGTGGAATTGATAGGTAAGGAGGTTGCCATCGGAACCGCATCGAAAGGATGGTCATAACGGCGAGCAGCAATGGATCTGAACGACGTACCCAAGGAGGAATCCAGCACTGAGCCCATAGACGGGGTTTGAGGATGCACAGAATACCACGAAGTCCCAGCCATCTCAGACAATGCAAAGAGATCCTCCGAGTAACTTTCAGTATCAGGAATGGCAGAGAGTTGCCGAAAAGTAGGAGGTGGAGTTGCCTGCAGTGCCTTGGTCCATGGGAAAGAATCTCCAGCATTGATTTGTGGACTCTGAATCGACGGCGTTCTCAAAGGCTCGCGATTAGCACTTGCTGGTACTGGATCCCGGTCTTCGGTGCAGAAATCATCCAATGCTTCATCATCTGTTGTAAAACTGACGGTTCGAATAGTGGCCGCACAGACGGCATCAAGGTCTCGCTTCTCAGGATCAAGTGCCATAGCATTTCTTAAAATCTCAAATGTATCCTGAGACATGTTAGGAAACACGTCGAATAGAGACTGGCGATCACGGACATAATCCGCGAAGAGAACATCCGATTCAGTTGGTGTCGCAAATGGGTTTCGGGCGAACAAGATATTCAACAAACAGATACCAATTGACCAGATATCGGCTTTTGCGGGAGAGTACCCTTTCGGGGGGGGATCATATTGCTCGGGGGCCATGTAGCGGTCACTCCCAACACAGGCCTCCAGGCACCAGGCCTCACGAGTCGCCAAGCCGAAATCACCCAGCTTCATCGATCCATCTTGAGCGAGGAAGATATTTTCTGGCTTGATATCCCGGTGGTAAAGGCCATTGCTATGCATGAACTTCACGGAACTTATGAGCTGTAACATGAAGTCTCGCACATGCTCGGTCTCAAGAGGACCTCGATTAATGCGGATGGCCTCATACAAATCACCCATCGAACAATATTCCAAGACCAAATAAGTATGCGCGTCAGTCTCAAAGGAATGAATCAAGTTAACGATGTTGGGATGATACCCAAGACGAGCATGGCACTCGAGCTCCTCGGATCGGTCATCGACAGTGATTGGACTGTTGGCAGAGGAGGCCTTTGTTAGACACTTGATGGCGACACCCTCATCCGTTTTTATATCCTTCGCGAGGAATACCATCCCAAAAGAGCCATGATTTAAGGGAGCAACTGTGAGGAAACGCTCATCCAGGAGCTGGCCCTCAACAAACCTATCTCTCAAACACTCCATGCTCGACATATGTATCTGTGATCTAGGTAAAGTACACTCCCGGGGGGTTGGGCGGGCCTAATAAATAAAAATAGAGCCACAGAGATCGACTTATCAAGCTCGTGAGCTTCGCCAACAGTCGTCAAGTGCGTGAAGCAGCGGTTCGTTGACGAGAGAAAGAGAAAAGAAAAAATATATCGACAAATTAAATTGATCAAGGATGCGCTTGATGGAGTAGGAGCTGGCAATCGAGTAACGACCAGATCGGAATCACACAGGTCGAAAAACAGAATTGGCAGCAATGACCACCGTATACAAAGGAACCAATGAAAGCCTAATTCGACAAACACCGGAATCGTTGTTCAGAGACTCATAGATGATAGAAAGTGGTGATGTTAACAAAGGAAAAGGCCGCTAGGCTGATCAAGCGCTCGGCGCAGCACAGGTACCCGCAGGGGTAGCGTTGATAATGTCGGAAAGGGCGTTATAATCTCATTTGCATATGCTCGAGAAATGGAGAGGCCTTGAGCCAAACCAAGAGAAAGTAGGACTGAAAGAATAATGGCACAAGAGTAGGTCAGAGAGAAGAGAAACGGAAGCGGAGAAATCAGTTCGGTCCACTGCGAGATGGAAACAAACGTTCAAGGGGTAAATGTAGATGATTTGATATGAATCGCTGCGTTAAGGTCGTGAAGGGAAGAATTGTCTTGTCACCTCGTGAGCTAATAGCCGGGCTGCCAGGTGGTAACTCAAACGTGGGAGGCCGAGCGACTTCGTCGGCCGAATTATATATATCCAGCAAGCATACAGCTGTGGTTCTAGGTTACCGAAGTATACACATAGACTTGCGTAGATTGGAGAAAGGTGGGCCGATTCTTGGAGACGTTGGACGTATTGATTTCTCACGGATTGACTTGTTCATCACCCGAGCCTCCAGGGACTTGCTACGGATCCCATCTAACCCTCTCGATCGTGATCGCGCCAATACCGGATTTTCCCTCCACTGCTGAAGCGAAACACAAAATTTCAGAGTGGTATTGACTGTAGCCGCCTCGGCTGGAGGGAGGGTTGGGGAAGCCGAGGGGAACGCCACCCTCCCTTCGGCTGCACTGCAACTTTCGTAATCTGACGATACCCAAAGAAAGGAAGGTGTAGAAGTAAGACTGGAGATAGAAGGAATATAGGAACGAGATCGAAAGGGAGGTTGGATTGATGTGATCTATCGAGATGTCATTCTTCAGGTGCCCGATAAGGGAATCAGGTTGGAAGTGCGGATGAGAGAGTTGGGAGACGGAAGTGAGAGGTTGAGGCGAGAGACGATGGCGAGAGATGAAAGAGATGATGGCACGATTCAAGGAAGAATAGGGAAGGCAAGATCAGGCAGAGAATAACGAGGAGGAAAGGGAGAAGGAAGATAGGATGGATTAAGTCCCCCGCTCGAGGGGATGGGTTAAAAGGAAGGAAAGGAAGGATAAAAGAAAGGGAAGAGGAAGGAAGGAAAAGAGTGATGAGACAGGGTTGGGGAGAGAAGTTGAGAAGAGGTGTTCTTGCTTGTTCAAAAGATGGAGAAATGGTCGGATCTATTCAGGATGGATGAGAACACCTCATCATCAGGGACGGGAAGTATGGATGATTGACGCTCTAGAGTACTCCATAGAGCGAGTCAATAACAGGTAGGCGGTAAACAATAATAATACAGAATAGTCATTATTGTTATGTAACATCCATTTCCACCTCCTCTTTTGGTCACTTATACTAGTAATTTCGTACTACACTAGTAAGACTTGTAACAGCCTAACTAATATGTACTAGGTACTTTTCAAAGTAAAGACCTCCTTTCCTTCCATCACCCAGAGCCAATGATATGGATTGCTCCTGCAACAGCCCCAGCTGGGAGCGGTAATATCGTAATGATGTATGGGCTTACATCCGGATCAGCCACGCTTACCACTAATAAGTATCAAGAAGTTAACAACGTCAACTTCTGAGGTGGTTTAAAGCTAGCCCCCAATCACAAAGTAGGCGCACAGCCAGTTGGAGCCCCTTCAAAATGCAGCACCGCAGTAGCATCTTGGAGCAACAAAACGGAGTCCGACCTCGTATGCTTCAGAGCTCCAAGCATACGTCCAGACCATAACCAAGACTATTACCAAGACTATTTACTTTTGGACTCGATCCGTAAGTACCTATGTATCAAATCAATTGACATCGCCATATCGATGCTTCCTACCCAGTGTTGTTCCAATTGATACTATCATCGTCCTTTATTCCATGCTTGCTCTATTATCAAGCTTCCAAGATCCCAAGGAGGGCTACAGCACGTAGAACCACCACTTATGTAGAAACGATTCCCCAGTCTCACCAACGTCCTCAGTGAGCAGTCAGGCGCTTACTATACATGTACTGTACTTCATACCTACGAAGCTATGATAAGACGCCACAAAACAGCCTGTCTGCAAAGACTCTTCCAGCTTCTGTGGGACCCATTCAGTGGTGAGTCAATCCGATGCCCTACATTATACATATGACGGTATCATAGCATTTCATAGTTACCTACTTACTAGTATGTAATAATTTGACAACAGGAGTGCCCCAACGTTCCGGTGCAAAGAAACAATCTTGCGACAGGATGCTTGCAGCAGCTGCAAGTTATCACGGCGGAGCATGCACTACAGTCTAAGTCCACACCATTAGTGGGCTCCTCAGGCATCGCGTCGAGCAATTTAAGTTGTGCCATCATTATTATTATCATTGGAGCAGCCAAAAGGCCCTCGATAACTGGAGCGAATCAACGGTGAGCGCCTTACATTGACCTGGACGGGCATCCAGCCAATGCAGGCCTTCCTCGTTGTAAAGCGCTGTTCCTGGGGATCCATTCTCACCTGGCGCCGGCACTAGTTTAATAATATTCGGTTAGTAGCCCAGATGGGGCCAATTCTTGCGGGGGATCAGCAGATCAATAATAATAACTCCAGAAGTTCATAAATAAGGTACACTCTATACAGTCTATAGTATCATACCATAGTCACTTTGGGCCTGATAACCACCCAATCCCTGGGTTTTTATTGTTCGCTACTCAACAAACCGAAGGCATACATTATGCCCCTCATTTTGGAACCGATGATACTAATACGCTCTTGAAAATGCGACATAAATCCACGACGACGAACTGAGGAGTGCCAATTGGTCACATAACACCATCGTATCTGGGCAGGACCCCAAGGATAGCTATAGGTTGGGGAGAACTGCAACTCGAGACACGATTTTCTGCATCTGCGTCACGGGGTCATATTTACATATCAAGTCCCAGAAACCACCTGTATCCCCGCCAGGTAAGATGCGTAGGATAGCCGATATGGCATGCCAGCGGGCGTTTCCCCAATAGACCTTTTTTTAACATTCATCAATTTCGCGAGTTGAGAAAGTCCACCATGTGGTCAAGTAAGAATTATAGTAGTGGTAAACTTATCGGGCCTTTTCCACGAGACATGCTAAGGACCGTTTTCAACTGTACTAGTACTTTTACATCAAATGCGTTATCAAAACTTAGTATTAATCATACGCGTACAGATACGTGCTCATCAAATGATTATTATTATTATTATTAGTATACCTCATTTTTAACTGGATTCCCATAAACACGCAAGATTAATTAATAAACAAGCGGTGAGACACAACTTTGATCTGCACCCAGTTACTAATTACTAGTATCGTAAAAGACAACTAGTACGACTATGTACTAGTGAATATTTATTAGTATTATTGAATTAAGAATAAAATACAGCAGTTACAACACTCAGGGCGGCTGTTAAGTAGCTCGATTGGTACCCAGCTATGTCTGAGGATCATTATAGTACTGATGATGATGATACTAATAATGCTGAAGATGAGACAAGATAGGGACCGAAGATGATTTGAGGAGAAGGTTCTTGAAGTTCCCTAGTATTCGACCCGGTTGACGTGGACGTGGGAAGGTTGGTCGCGTGACAATTATGTATCCGCTGGTTTTCTATCTGCTTCCATCACATTCTTCAATCTGAGCACATCGCCACCCCTTTCATCCAATCATTGTCATTACATTGTCCTAATCTACTTGGAATCAAGGACTCACTTCCCTACATATGAATCATGATTGCAATCCGGTTGAAAAGGTCATCAAGAGATAACAATCCCTCGAGGCATGCAGGCAGAGGAGCTGCAAGGATCTGCCAGTCCGCCGCCAGTTCCCATAGACAACGACTGTCAACAAACAATAATCCCCAACCTTGGGCAACCACTTAATTGCGCACCTGCATGCATACATCAGAGCATCATCGTCTTCCTGCTTGTGAGACATCAATTTGCCATTTGCAGTTATCAATTATCGATCATCAATCAGAAACTATGACCATGAATTGAATACGCATGGAAGACCTTATACCATCCCAATGACATAGGATGAGTTCATCCCGACTCGGATCACCCTCTTTTCATGATGTTTACTGCGAACTCGAGTATGATGCTGCGTCACTCCCAGAATGCCACTCTATCCACATTTGGCGATTGATGTATGTAAATACATACAGATACTCCCTTCATAATTAACCAGCTCATTGTCGGATTCCTTGGCATACATCCAAAGATTACTTCTGCCATGATCAACGACTTTGCATTATTCCGCAGAGCCTGCCTCCACTTTATCAGGTGGACTAACAATCAACTACTATGTCATAGATTCGGCAGGCCACCAGAATGAAATTAATCAAACATTCATCTCTCCAGCACTATCAAGGTATAAATAATTTTATAGTCTTTCGCGATGTCCCATTGGTAATAATCGTCACGTATACTACAGAGAAGATACATAGTGAGATCAATCAACCAAGCACACTTTTTGTAGACATGCTAATGGTGACCTATACCTCGTATATCCATCACAATACATAGAGGCACACATGTATGTATATTACACTACACATTCGTACTTTCATCGCTAGGACAGAAAGGGAGAGAAGAGGTCCTAGACCATAGTAGGATCAGTTACTGGTTAGCTCCAGTTTTTTATTGTATACACTACGCACGTATAACAAAACACGCATACATCTTGTGTAGGCTATGGAAACGACATGTCCACTTCCAAAGAAGTACACTATAGAAGGGAACCAAGATGTGTAGATGTATGGAGGAATTAAACTATGCTTTACTAAAAGGAGCATCTCACTTCCTTCACCCACTTCTTATACTCGTCTTTTCTAACCTTCCCAGAGATTCAGGTGAACATTCTCAATAGGCTGATAAGTAAAGCTTGGGAAATACATCATCGGACAAAGGCCACGGAATATGAATTTTGCATCGGAGGTTTTCGGGTTGTTTCTAGAATCCAAGAGAGACTTCAACTGATATAATCAGATATAGGAGGTATAGAACCCCTTGTCTCTAAAGTTTAATGTTACTCTTAGGCCTTAGCTATTAGCCAGTTGCTGCTTTAGATGGGTAACCTGTCAATTTGTATAGATATTGTTAGTCCTAGCAAACAGCGAGCGCCAGAAATAGTTACAAGATGAAGTCATCAGGGCCCAGGAGCAAGCTCGCGTGGAAAAATCTCCCAGTTCGCACTTAGGACAACCGGTTCATTCATTATCTCAATTTTGAGAGATGCTTTACGAGCTGTGACTCGATAATCATATTGCTGGGCTGAAGAAAATGGTCCATCTGAGTGTACTGAGCAAAGTCATTTCTTAAATTGAATGAGGTTACCGATACTGAAGACCGATCACGTTGCCGATATATCTCTCCAAAGCCCTGGACGTTGTTAAACAAAAATGACTGAATAATGGGCTAAAAAGGGTGATTGCAAGTTTTACTACAGGCAGAAGCTGTCTCGTCAACTGTCGGAACGGATGGATGACTGGGATCTGATTCCCGAGTTGCTCAAGCTAGAATCGTTTGGCGAAGGCGATAGATTTTCATACTATTACTAGTAATAACCGAGCAACTATGATTATAACGTAAATAATATATAATGTATGCAGTTTTGTAGTTTGACGAATGCTACATGCTATGTAAGGGGATTCATGTGTTTTTTGTTGATGCTACCTAGTACCGCTACTGCTACTGCATGGAAAAGGGACCAAGCGTTCCAATGAATCGGAGAGATCCGCATCTAAGGCGCTTCGTGAAAGGCCTGTAGATATTATTATCTTATTATGTATAAAAGATCCTTTCATTTTTAAGAAGCTGTTAGTCGACTTATTTGCGCTGTTGGTTCTCTATCGTGGCCGCTGACTGCCGCTGTCATCCGCAAGGTGTAGGCCATGCTTTGTCAACAACTCTATTAGAAACATTGAAACCTTCCCGCACGTAGTCGTCAAAGGTACTATATACGTACGTACATACACTATGGTATATATAGGGATATAATATCTCTACTCATACGACTCCAGCTTGTTTGATGGATAATGCTTTCAACAATAATGGAGCCTATATAGTCAACTAAGAACTTCCGAACATACCTGCTTACAGGGTCTCTACATGCGACATGAGATTGCACCATGACCAAGCGTTCGCACGACGAAATTGCATCCCCTTCACGACATCATACCCAGCCTTCTCGGCCCGTTAGCGCCTTGAGCACTCCTAATAGCAGTAACCATGGTCCCAGACCAGGCAATAATGAGCTTCTATCTCCAGCGGACGAACATGATCAGCACGGTGGCCACGTGAAACGGCCTAGAAACTTCATCGCGACGGTGGTAATTCCATCTATCCACTTTTTCCACCGCAATGGCCCTATCAGGGGTCTTATCCCGAGCCTTTGCTCAGATCAGTGACATCAAGATAGGCATGCGAGAACTGCCGGCTGAAGAAGACAAGATGTGATGAGTCCAGGCCGAAATGTGGTCTTTGCAAATCGCTCGGTCTAGAATGTGTTTACAGCGAGCGCAAGCTGTCCAAGTTAGTGGTCAATAATGCAGAAATATTCTCTCCTTATCCCATTGGCTGATAATGTGATTAGGAAAGATCAATCGTTGGGCATGATCATGAGCACGTTACATCGGCTGGAGACCAAGCTGGAAAATCTCCCTTCTGCTATCTCAGGCAATATCCACCCAATCACAGGACATATCCTCCAGGCTGTAGAGGTGTTGGGAGATAAAGAGGGAGTCGCGAGTGCACAGAGGTCTTCTCGAACGATTTCACAGACCACAACACCTTCGATAACTGGGCAGATCGACCTAGAAGGAAGAGAGCACCCAGACTTCCTTGACACTAGGGGACAAGTCCCAATTTCATTTAGTCAACATGGCGTGGTCCTTTGGCCCGGTGCCCGTGCTATCCTCCCCGAACGGCTCCTTGCAGCCTACGAGACACTCGGGAAGAACCATGTCGTGGATGTCGAAATGCGTCGATCACCCCTACCGATGTATACGAGCCCGTTTCCCTTCGAAGCAGGCGAGCGCTGGCTGGATTCACTGCCCGTCAACATGGTCAAGGGTCTCTCGGACGCTTTTTTTGCCACGTTCAATCCATTTACACCAATTATGGACGAACAATTCTTTCTCTCCTTTACTCTCCCTGCCGTAATAAAAAAAGGTTTTGGTTATACCATCGAAACCTGCATAGTTCTTAATGTAATGGCGTTGGGTTGTCTGGCTGTCCGAGCTTACGAAGAAGGGAATTTCCCCCTACCTGGCGGCGTAGGGGATCAGTTTGATGCTCCGGACTGGGCGAGCGTGATCGAAGAAAATCCATCTGGGTTGCGGTTCTTCAACGAAGCCCGCAAACGAATTGGTTTTTTGATGTGTGGAAATGATCTCTCACACTGTCAATATTACCTTCTATCCGCGTAAGTAGTCTTATTCCCGTCGGATTGTGAAACGCGGAACCGAATTAATTGTTCTCTAGCATATACTTTACCCAGATCCTTCGCCCCATGGATTCGTGGGCCATGATCAACCGCGCAGCCACTTGCTGCCTTATGATGTTGACTAAGTACGTAGTGGAATGTAATCTCAAAGTACTGATTTCATTACTGATGGCTGCTCTGTTAGTCGCGAGATCAATTTCGATGAGTGGGAGGGCGATATGAAGTCAAGAGTATTCTGGACTTGCGTCATGTATGAGACCATTCTTGTGCAGGAGCTTGATTTACCTTCCAGCGGCCTTTCGCATCTTGAAGATTATGTGCCAATACCGAAATTCATCCTGTTTACAATCATCGGGAGCGCGCCATCGAGGATCATCACTGCAAACGAACAAGATGATACTCTCTTTCAATACCATTTTCTGGCTCAAGTCGCGCATAGAATCATCTTGACCCGGATTAGCAATAGCCTTTACTTTTTCTGTGAGCTTTCTATGTAGTCTTGCTAGGCCTCGTACAGATCGCCGACGCTGATTCAAGACTGACAAACATTCCGCGGCAGCTGAGTCTGGGGCGTTTCCCTATCCTGCAATCACTGCAGAGTTGCAGCATCAGGTTGAGCAATGGCGTCTGAACCTACCTCCGACCATCCAATTCTCGAATCATAGCGCCTCATCGCCTTCATCCGCCATCTCGCCTCTGTCAGCCGACCAACAACAATGTCTGGTTCCCCCTGCCACTGCGGTTGCAGAGGCAATGTTGAAAGGGAGATTCATGATTGCCAAGTTTCATATCAGCCGCCCTTACCTATACAAAGCATTGCGAGTACCGCACTTTCTCACGGATCATGATCTAGAACAAGTGAAGAGCGGATTGAAGAACGCGATGGACTGGCCTATCGTGAAGGGAGTCTTTAGCCAAATGAAGAGCTGTATCCCGATCAAGTTCGCATTCTGTTCACAGTGAGTTTTGTCTATCTAGCTAACCTCCGTCTCTTTTTTTATGTTTCAAGCAGATCCACACATAACACGCCGTTTTTATATACTCTCTTTGTGGCAAGGATTTGGCTGAGATTGTCATCGCCATACTAGGTTCTTCGGTCAAATCCTTCTATTTTACTGTGTCTCCCATTCTTCCGATCTCCGGCTGAAAGAAACATTGCCCATCGGCTGGGAGCGCTGGTACGATGAAATGATGCAATTCTTGGAGGACTGTGCACCCCATAGCCCTACTGTCGCTAATGACTTGGAGTTATTGCGTTTGTTATGATACCATTTCCTCCTCTTTCTCTCTTCCCCTCCCGTTTATTCTTACGATTTTAACTTGTTCTTCTTGAGTCTACTCTGCATCTGATATGTAGAGAAGCAGTGGTGTTGTCGGCATCCTCCTTGGGAGCTCTTTTACTTGTCCTTCCCATCTTCAGTCAGTATGTATATACATGTATACATACAATCTACAAACCTTATTTAATCTTAAATATAGGTATTTATCACTGCATTTAAGTCAAACCAGATCGTTTCACCGTTATGTTCATTTACTAATGCTAATGACTTAATTTTCAATGAGGGAATAGTTGCTATCATCAATGTCTACATTGATATTGAACTATGTGCAATTTCACAAAGAATGATTTCAATGTGCATTTGGATGAATTAGCCGCCGAGCGAAGGGCCGCGAGTACAATGCAGATTGTGCAACGAAATGAGCAACGGGGTAATTTTTTTCCTTTTCTTCATACTTCCTCTTCTTGCTCTTTTTCACTTTCCTTCTCTCTTCTCTCCTTCCTCAAGGACATTTTCTACCACCCTCTTTCTTATCAAGCAGGGAAGCAAGTCAATCCGGACAAGTTTTTCCTATATGGGATTCGTTCCTCTCTTTGACCGAACCCGTTGAAGGGGTGTTATCCGGCCTCAGTGATTCTGGACCGAAAGTATAATAAATTGGGCAGGTAGCCGGGCCTTTCCCGTTGCGGTCCTCAGAACGTGTGATGCTAAGGCAGACTGCAAGGTCATCAGCATTTTCGGGATCAAGAAGATGAAGGTAGACCTTGTGATGGACTAGTTCCGGCGGTGCTAAAAGTCTAAGGGCCTGTTTGGTTCCGCATGATGGAAGAAAGAATAAGTGGAGCCATCATCAACTTTTATTTTATATTTTTTGGTCCGCACAAGCCAAACGGGGGTTTATAATAACAATTCCATTAATATTCCATTATTCCTATCCCCGAAATTGCTCTAGCATGAAAAAGGCTTGCCGCTCCTTTCACCGCTCCTGTTGCACAAGCATAGATGCACAAATTGCGATCTTTCTAGCATGAACTCGACGTCTCTCGAGAAGCGATAGGGTCATATTAATATTATTTTAGAGTATTAAAAGGGTCTTGGGATAGATATATATGGATAGTATAGAAATTTTATTATTGCTGAATAGCAGGGGTACGAGGGTCAAACCTTTGTTACGCGTATCCCTGGTTTTTTAATGGTTGATATAAAAATGGAGGAACAAGTCCGAAACGGTTCTTCCATCTTATTTGGGGAAAATAGTGTTGTTTGGGGTTCCACTTTTTTCTCCATCGGGAACCAAATAGTCCTAAACAATTAAATATGTATGGTAGTTAATAAAATCCTATCGTCAGAGTCTATTGATGACGATTGTCTTACAAATTTGGGACTAGTGTATTAACCACGTGATCATATGACTGACGATTATGATAAATCTGGACATTCATCCGGCGGTTACCATGGTAACCACCAGACAGGCTCTTCATATATATCACTTTAATATCTAACGGCACCTTTTCATACTTGGTTTTCTATTTAGCGCGTTAGTGGGTCAAAGAAAAAGCCAAATGTGGCATTGAGCGAACCATCAAACATTGTGTTGCTGGTCGTTTGGAAAGGAATCCCTGGGGGAGAGCACCGTTGAATCAATATCAGGAAGAGCAAATAAAGGAATGGCTCAAAGAATTGGAGGGATAGGGTTCCCAGTGAGGGCGAACATGCTCTCTCAAATCGTCAACCCCTATGGCCAACTTTCCTGGCTAAAAAGAGGTGGGAAAGAAGAAAGAACTGGGTGACCAGGTTCATCGCGTGGAACGACCTCCATTCAATCCTTAACCGCACTATTGACTCCCAGCGAGCTTTTAACAATAACCCTGACATCATTACTGGTTCACATACTACGGAACTGTCTTCAAACGGCATAAAATTGTACATAGAAATGTATAATTTCGACGGGAAAGGCGTTCTTTTCGGCCTATCAGCTAATTGACAGGTAATCCCCACCCCCAAGGATTATCAAACACTCGCGCTGAGTAAATCCGTGCAGCAGCCCAGCTCCCTAGAGTCGGTTTTAATTATCGAGTGCTTTCGCGAATAAATCCGCCCTCCCTCCGCTCGTGATCTGGAAAGGAAAACATCACCAGTCGAACCGGTATACGCCGGATGATAAAGGTGATCGGAAGGGGTGGATATATGTCTTCTCCGATAATTGTTGGACGGATAATGACCTTAGGTTTGTATTTATCCAGGCTTTTGACAGGGCAACAGTGTCTAAGGGGAAGGACTGTGAGTGCAGGCTAGTTATTATGGACAACCATGGCTCACATGCAACCTGGTGATTCATTAAATTTGCGCCGGAACGGCATATTGTTCTACTTTGCCTCCCTCCCCATTCAACCCGTCTTTTACAGCCCTGCGATGTAGGCCATTTTCAGCCTCTTCAAGCTGCCTACGGGTGCCAGGTGGATAACCACTGTCGCGCGGGGCATACAGTATGAATAAGGAGTCCTTTCTAAGGCTTTATAGTGAATGCGAGGAAAATAGTGTAGCGGCGTTGGCAGGATCGGACTTGGAGTTCTGGTGTCTCGTAATACTTTCCTGTTTGGGTTTAGTGCGAGTTGCTCGTTGAGAGATATCATCTCTCAACGCAGCAGCTCGCCTGTCTCTTTCTTCTATTCTCTAGCTTAGTCTTTTCGTTTTTACCTACCTAATGAAATATTCTCTATCATTAGTTTGAGGTCCCTGACAAATAGCACTCATATAGGGAAATGTCCTTGCGGCTTGGAGGGGCATAGGGCTCACTCCATATAATCCAACGGGAGCTCTAAAGCGGCTTCCTACATAGGAGAAAGCCGGAGAGGGAAAAGTCACCGTTTCGGCGAGTTCTGATGCTAGATCTGGGGTCAGGAAGGAGATATGGTGCAAGACGCCAAAAACTGTAAGGAAAGGGAGGTATTGTGAGCTGATCTCCAAATCTCTCGTATGGAGCATCCAGATAGTCCACTAGAGTCTCCTATCAAGTTTAGGCTTGAAAAGCTCAGTAAGGCCGCAGTTCAAGCCCACACTGAAGCTGAGATCGAACGTGAAGCCAACAAAGCCTTTGAGGCGTTC
The DNA here is from genome assembly GCA_019804575.2 of Pseudotulostoma volvatum. Classification (NCBI taxonomy): domain Eukaryota; kingdom Fungi; phylum Ascomycota; class Eurotiomycetes; order Eurotiales; family Elaphomycetaceae; genus Pseudotulostoma; species Pseudotulostoma volvatum. Next base: position 17,054 of record JAHQZX020001517.1, read on the forward strand.
AAAAAGAAGAAAGATGGCAAAAGATGACAAAAAGGTGATCACTAAGGCTTGGCCACTCACTAAAAACAACGTAGATCGTCTTCTCAAAGAGGATTCTAATGCGTAGGAGCCTTTAAAAACTGCTAGGCGTGCATACGAGGAGGGCTCAGATCTATCAGAGGAAGTTGAGAAGACGATCTACATCGTCTTGGGTGAGTGGCCGAGCCTTAATGATTACCTTTTTGCCATCTTTCTTCTTTTTGAACGCCTCAAAGGCTTTGTTGGCTTCACGTTCGATCTCAGCTTCAGTGTGGGCTTGAACTGCGGCCTTACTGAGCTTTTCAAGCCTAAACTTGATAGGAGACTCTAGTGGACTATCTGGATGCTCCATACGAGAGATTTGGAGATCAGCTCACAATACCTCCCTTTCCTTACAGTTTTTGGCGTCTTGCACCATATCTCCTTCCTGACCCCAGATCTAGCATCAGAACTCGCCGAAACGGTGACTTTTCCCTCTCCGGCTTTCTCCTATGTAGGAAGCCGCTTTAGAACTCCCGTTGGATTATATGGAGTGAGCCCTATGCCCCTCCAAGCCGCAAGGACATTTCCCTATATGAGTGCTATTTTCCTCGCATTCACTATAAAGCCTTAGAAAGGACTCCTTATTCATACTGTATGCCCCGCGCGACAGTGGTTATCCACCTGGCACCCGTAGGCAGCTTGAAGAGGCTGAAAATGGCCTACATCGCAGGGTTGTCAAAGACAGGTTGAATGGGGAGGGAGGCAAAGTAAAACAATACGCCGCTCCAGCGCAAATTTAATGAATCACCAGGTTACATGTGAGCCATGGTTGTCCATAATAACTAGCTTGCACTTGAAGTCCTTCACCTTGGACATAGTTACCCTGTCGAAAGCCTGGATAAATTCAAACCCAAGGTCATCCAAAAATTATCGGACATATATCCACCCCTTCCGATCACCTTTATTATCCGGCGTATACCGGTTCAACTGGTGTTGTTTTCCTTTCTAGATCACGAGCGGAGGGAGGGCGGATCCATCCGCGCGGAAGCACTCGATAATTAAAAGTGACTCTTGGGAGCTGGGCTGCTGCATGGATTTGCGTAGCGCGAGTGTTTGATGATCCTTGGAGGTGGGGATTACCTGTGAATTAGCTGATGAGTCGAAAAGAATGCCTTTCTCACCGAAATTATACATATTTCTATGTACAATTTTATACAATTTGAAGATAGTTCCGTAGTATGTGAACCAGTCGGTGATGATGGCTGGGTTATTGTTAAAAGCTCGCTGGGAGTCAATAGTGCGGTTAAGGATTGAATGGAGGTCGTTCCACTGTTCTTTCCCAGTGCGGCAAATTTTCACTGCGGCGGCGTGTAAAAATGTGGCCAATCAGAAAGGCAGGCAGGGTTTGGACAAATAATATTTTAGGGATGGGACGAATAAGATTTTAGGGGCCCAGTTGGTAATCCTGACTTAGAAATTTGTTGGGCTCAATACCAATACGCCGCCGCCCAAATGGCCGCATTGATATGGTGGTTGTTCGTGTCCTTCGCGGCCAGAGTTCGCAAACCTCCCAGCTGCAGGCCGCATGGAAACTAAGGAAAACGAGAACAAAGAAGTAGTAGTCGGTATTCTCTCTGGTCATTTTAACTCGCATCCTTTTATACTAGATAAGAATGGGACATATCAATCCGCCCAGGAGATTTATCGCGATTGTGCTAAGGAAATGTATTCCTGGTGCCGGGTACGGAACTACTTTTAGGTATGCCTGTTTATGGGTGAACTGGTTGGTATCAACCCAGTCAGTGGGCCCTGTGGACACGATCAGCAAATGCAAATGAAATGCCCGTGTTGAAACGACAATGATAGTTATATAAACCACACTAGCAAAATCCAAAAAGCATGGGCATTTGCATAGGTTCAATCAATCCCGAATTGACCTAGTTGTGTATGTACTTCTTACCAAGGCTATCCCAAATAGTCTTACAGGGATGCGGGCTCTTCTCGAGCAAGATCATCGCTGGGCCATTGCATCTTGGAGAAAGGCCTTCAAACGAGAATGGAAAAGGGTTAACCATTCGCTCGAAGGAGTCTGAAGGACCCACCTAGCGATACTATACTGACGCCATTTGATGGTCTTGTGAACGTCCATATTTTCTCAATTCACGGTTTCTAATCTGCAAACATCTCATTTCTTGGTGTGAGCCTATCTCGGATCCTATACCTTTTTTCCGAGAGGTTCGAAGGCAAAGGTTCCCTCCGCTTTGGACGGATCAGCTACTAATTTTACGGCCTGAATACCGACCGAAAGAAGTCCTCAGTGGCAACCCAGATAAGGATGCACTGCAAGTACATTCCGACTTAGGATGACGACGAATCGGTCAATGAGGAAATATTACTTTCTGACGTCGAGGAGGATATTGATCCCAAAGCGGTTGGCGAAGACCAACTTGCTTCTGACTTTGAAAAGGATGTTGACTCAGCGGCAGTCAGTGAGTCGGACTCGTGATGATGAAATGGAAAGCTTTGTTTCAGAACTCATCCGGATCAAAAGGCTAAGGGGAACCAGAGATTCTTGAAAAAGGTCGCTAGGGCGGTACAAACGTTGGTAAAAGATGTGTCATCTCTTCGAACGTGGGCACCGTAGCATCCTGTTACTATGATATGTACTTCAGTAATTATTTTATTTTCATATTCCAAGCCTATTAAGAATTCCATAAAACCTCTTATGTTTGTATTTGTTAAAGTAGCCAGAATAGCTAATTAAACAACTATGTAGGTATGTCGCGGTAAGGTGAGCCAACAAGACAAACATAAATACCGTGACTGAATCTAGGCCATTCTATTATTCTAGACAGTCATGTGACTTCGTTACTATCGTGATTACCGAGCATATTACTATCATAATCGGAAAAATTGACTCTGGTCTATTTTCTTCTGTCCGCCTATATGAAACAAGCCAACTGGTAATTTATTCGTAAATTACACATAATTACGTAGTATTTAAAGCAATATTACACTAGATAGGATGGCAACCATAGAATTCCGTTTATTATTTCCTTGGCCTTTGTCATTGGGCAGACTGGCGTGACAATGTACTATCATAGGTATCTATCACTAAGAATTAATTTTAGTAATGGGGGCCACTGATTTTAATACAGATTACAGATTCCCAATATGATAAATAAAAAGCGATTTCCGTATAGTGTACCCGCTTTGGTATATTTGTGAATTAATATTTCCCATTACGTTCTCGCAGGATATTATTGTCTATCGTATAATCTCCCCATGGTGACTCGAACGTCAAAGAATCTCAAAGAGACGGATGAAGCTGTTGATCCTTGCTCACCCTTTGGTTTGTGCCGGGTCGGTCGCCTCGTCTTAAGGACGCCCTATTAATCCTATGTAGATTGGGTCCTTCCCTTAAAGGTGCTTCCCGGCTGTACGGGAAGCATTTCTGCTCGATGACGCTTTAAATAAGCTTCCACCTCAAGATTTGACGCGGCATAAGGAGAAACGTGCTCATCATTTGCGTACGGGCAGCGCACGCGTTCTGACGCCTTGGACAAGATTTGCCCAGCAAGTAATAGCAAGCTGCATGAAGCTTTCAGAGAGGTCATCATCTTTAGCAGGTTCTTAACTGTGCTATTTATAACATCAAACCGGTCAGCCTCCCTGCCCGGATGGTGGCATCTGACCGATCACACCAACTGATTTCTTGGTGTTATCGAGGGCACTTGAGCTTGAATCGAAGAAACTAGTACCTAATGATGAGGTGAATGCATCGTTAGCCCATGCATTACCAATATTGATGGATGCACTTTGTTTCTGCTGGTGATATAGACTGTAATACTGCGAGCCATCTCTTGGGCTCCTTTCCCAGAGTGGACGCGCGTACGCCGAGGCAAGTTCTGGGGATGCCCAGCCTGCTTGAAGTGGTGAGGGAGTTGGTGACGCATCAAGAATACGTTGACGTTCAAGAAGCAGGTTATTTTGCAACGCGATTTCCCTCGGTGTCAATTCCTGCGGTATGAGGCCTGAATCACCGCCGGAAGCCGATAGTGAGACAGATTGCTGTTGGCGGCCAGGACCAGGGGGGTTAGTTTGCCGGGCTGTGCTAGGGCGAGTTTGCGGGGACATAGCTAAAGGGTCGGCTGTTTGGGGAAGGAGATCTGTATTCCAGATACTAGGGAGGCTTGGTAATGCTGGGCGCGAAGTATAAGGCGGTTGTATTGAGGGGGACGGATTCGAGAGGCTGTGAAGCTTGGACGTAGGAATGGGCGTTTGAAGCTTGCAAGCCATTTCGTCGAGAGGCGTAGGACTTGATTCAAGCTCGAAAGAATGAGCAGGGGAGATCGGAGGAAAATCTGTGAGGAGAGCCGGTAAGGCCGGTGTATTCTCACAAGTATCCGATTCTACCAGTCGCTCGACGCCTTCTACTATTCGATTCATGTTCATTGACATGGACGCCGATGCCGATTGGGACCCGCCGAAAACGCTTCTGCTCTCCATGGGATCTCCCCCAATCCGTGTCGCCTGCTGTATATCTTCCCTCTCGACGCTTGTAGAGGAGAGTGAATGATGATGCCCTTGTGGACTCGTGTAGAACTGGGAGGGAAGGCCTTCCTCCTGGTAGATGAACATCTTTCTATCATTCTCATCAACCAAGGCGACAGGAATTCTCTAGTATCTGGTTAGTGACGACCGCGGGAATCTAGTGCGGATTTGATATTTACATACGTTACTGACGACTAGATCCAGCCCATCAATAACGAATTCCCTAATTCGATAGAGCATCTCGACGTTGGGGTGATTTCTCTCCACCCCGAGGTCCAGCATGCGAGGTTTTTGCTGGCCATTCGCGTCAAGATATCTGCGACTAGTAGCATTATTTATCAGAGGTTGAAACCCAAGTATTTCTTCATCCTCTTCGAGGAGGTAATCCACTTCGGGTAGATTTGTCACATCGAACGTTGATGCCACGAGAGTCAACGTGTTAGCGTATATTTTCCAAAACTCCTTGATCTGAACAGTAAGACACGTGTCCTTCTCCTCAATTTGGGCAACTAAAATGCCATAATTAGATAGAAGCCAAGAGCTGTAGTTTCGGAGCGCTGGAAGAATTCGACGTGCAACGACAGTGACTTTGTCTGGACTTGTTGTCATATCCTTGTTGTCGGGTTCTTCGATGGCGAGTCGTTCTAGTTCGGCCAAAAGAATTTGAAGGAGGGTAAAAAAGGTCTTAACGTTGATTCGCTGAAAGAAAATGCGAGCATTGTGGGCATACTCTCCTGTGAGCTGCAATTAGCAAGATGATCCGTGAAAATATCACTCAGATACCTGCCATTTAATCTCACTTTTGTGAACCCTTCAGCAGCCATATTGATCAAACAGAATTTCTGGAGAGTCCCCTCAAGGGATCGCTCCTTCAGATCGACGGTTAGTTGACTCATAACCTCATTCTCAAGTTCATCATGCTCCGGGAAATCGACCCCTTTGTAGCACTGCGCGTGGAGGTAGATGAACCAAGGAGTCAACGCCTTTCCAGGGATGCCAGCATCCTCTCGGGGTATTAACTCTCTTTTTGCCCAAGCATTCATAATTTTCTTAAATTCTAGAGCCAGATTGTCGCTAGAGGTAGGATACGGCTCTTGGGCAGATAGTGCTCTGTAAAGATGGTAGGTCGCACGGAGGTGATTTCCATCTGCTAGGGCAATCACAGCAAGCTGGTTATGAGATGCTCCAGATGCGGGGTTAATAACACTCGCAAGGTCATAGTATCCGATGGCAGGACCCCAGTTACGAGCCTTAGTAGTCACAAGTTCTGATTCGCGGTATCGGGAGAGATCCCCAAGGCGAATGAGGGTCGCATGGCAAGAGGAGAGGACACGTTTGCGAGTACTCTCATTCGATTTGACAGGGGGCTGTGCTGATGGGTCTGAGAAAATAATTGCTTTTAGCCTAACTCGGACGTTTGACCACGTCTATAGACCGTGCTAGCCTTACTGTCAAAGTTGAACTTTCCAGCAATTTTTTCCAGCTCGTTAATGTCGCCGAAGTGCGATGACAGGCGTTGGATATATCCCCGATAAAACCGCTGGCTCAACTTGATGAACTCCAGGTAATGTTTTTCGAGCTTGCGTTTCTCGACTGGTTTCTTCTTACCGTTTGCCTCACGGAACTAGTCATGTCAAAATGGGACACATCTCTTTCCAGGTGATGCCACAACTCACTCGAGCTAGGAGCTTGCGAAATCGGTTGTTAATCTTGATGTGAGCATCCCACAACCGATCTTCCACGTGGGCTGCGCTGGCGGCATCAAAATTCTGGAAAATCGCATTTTGGCAAGCCAGACGAAATCTAGAGCGGTCAAGGAACATTCCGTGAATAGCGCCGGGTATGAAACTGACTCTGAAAGGGAATAGGTGATCTCTGCATAGGTAGGCTCTCTTTCTGCAAGGGCTTTCAGGAGCTCTCTTTCAGCCTGAAGCGCAGATCTGAAAGCCAAGGTCAGCGGAGAGATGACGTGAATGAAGGTTTCGGTATTGAAGTACGCACTTCCACACGTCTTGAAATCTAGAAGCCATGCTACATAAATGAAAGAAAGAGGGCGGCCTGACCCTGACAAATGATCTCACTGTCAGATGGCGGACTGGAAGTCTTCGGGCCGCTGCTTAAATGAGGGATCCATTAGTATGGTGGTGGAACTGCGACCGATTGATAAGATGCGAGCTTATACCGCAGATGATCTGCAGTAGCCTTTCTTGGAGATAGAGGGCAGTTGCGAGATCTTCTGTGATGAAGATTAGACCGAGTTGCGATCGGATAGTGAGGGAAAGGAATGATGAGTCTATTGATGAATTGTACTTGATTTTGATTGGGAACTCCCTTGGGTTATGTGACGCTAAACCCAATCAATATACGCCATCCTTAGTCACATTACGAAAGGGCCATGCCGTTACTTACCAAGTACGAATATCTACTATGTACTGTACTAATAACTTATAAGTTATTTTTGGCGTTCAGATTGAATTCTGCATGGGGACCATTGGCTATTGGGCTGACTTTAAACCATGCTCATATATGTAGTAACCCAAAAGTGACTATCGAAAACAATTTCATATATTCTGCTCATAAAATATAATTACTAATATTGTATTTGTATCTGGTATACTACTAATTGCGACAAGTCGATTGCAGGCACTGCAGCTGATTTATAACCTACTAGTATTTAGGCTCATAGTGCCAAGCTCAGATTCTGTGCCATGATACACAGTACTTCGGAACTCAGGCACCATTATACAGGAAGCAAGGTGAATATCAGATATCTATAGGTACATTTGTCTACAGATATGTAACATCCTCTTTCTCATCCCAATCATTCATTAATACCATGTCATACGACCTTCATTAGTACTATACCGGCTAGCTGCACGTGAAGAATTTTTAGTTAGAGCAAAATCAGAAGTTGGGCTCAGCACAACAACAATTCCGGCCTCAGCGACAAAAAGAGAATACAGGAAAGGGTAGGATTTTGCTTTTCTCAGGATGACCAAACGCCCACGAAGGGATTCTCTTTCATCCTTGTCAGAACCTTTGACATTGCCATTATTGTCCAGGATTCAACCGACGACATATCTTGCAACCCCAGTGGAGTCTCCACCTGCCAAAGTGACAGAGTTGGATGCCAGCGTAGATCCCGTCATAACAGAAGTTATCCGCTGTGCGCTACCCCCTCATAAGGACGTGATCTCTTTTACGTCCTACGAGGATTACGAGATTCACTATAAAAAAGCCCATGTAAACCGTTGCTTGGAATGTGGGAAGAACTTCCCTACCTATCACTTCCTCAACTTGCATATTGAGGAAAATCATGATCCTTTGCTCGCTACTCGACGAGAGAGGGGTGAGAAGATAGTATGTTCTTTGATTTATCGTCATCCGTTCTCTTCTGGTTTCTGTTCCCTCAAGCCTTCAAATCGATGTGAGTACTGACGAGTATCTATGATCCAGTGCGGTTGCTTCGTCGAAGGATGTGGGAGAAAATGTTCAACGCCTAAGAAACGGAAAAGACACTTAATTGACAAACATATGTTTCCAAAGGTGAGGGTTAAGATCAAAGAATAGAAGCCTTCTCTTGACATCTCACTCTGGACACCGCGGTACTAATGTACATAAAAATAGACATATAACTTTTCCATTATTGATGATGGCATCGACAAGCATGGTTCCATGCTTCAGTCTTCTACGAAAATCACAACGACAACGATGAGAACGTCGAACGGCCACCATCGCCGCCGTCGTCTCTCCGCCCCAATTTCTCATATCTATCAACGAGAAGAAGGAAAAGAATCAACCGGCCGGTTAAGAAATCGTCATGTGAAACTAGCCTCAAATAACCAAGAACATCATTCTCCTTCGCTTTCATTAACCGGCAACACCAACATGATCATCAGCCGCGATAGAAACAGCGATAGCAGTGATAAGCTGCTAGCAGACCCGGTGAAAATTGTGGATGATACTATAGGTATTCCTCCATCTGCATATGCATCTGCATCATCAGAGACTCCGGGTCCAAACAGTACTAAAAGTAGCAAGAGTAGCGATAGTAGTAATACTATCGATGCGACGGATGTTGACGGCTCTCTAACAAAATCTATGGCGGCATTACGTTTCGTCCCTACAAGCGTGATGAGGAATCTACAAAGTCGGAAAAGGGGCTTATCTTAAGATGTGCATACATACCTTTCCTCCTTCCATTCAAAATAGTATGGGAGAATTCGAAATAATCCTTGGGCGGGGGTTGGGATTTCATATTTATATATAACTACTAATAATGATGTATATTATTTTATGAAGGTAAGAGACTGGAAGAATCTATGGATTCGATTCCTATCTATGGTGCTGGACACCGTTCTTATCGCGCATTATTAGGGGTTGTTACTTGTCTCATAGATCGGTTTAGTCATCACATAATATTACCGTAATATATTACCACATGTATTCTTACCTCTACATATTATATTGTGAAGCGATAGATCTGTATTATGATACAGGCCAGAAGCAAATAAGTGAGTGTAGAGAAACGCATGGAGTGCACACATACACATTACTCTTTTTTCATCATTTATAACCTATAACAACACCAAAAATTCCCTGAACAAGAAACGGACTTTTGGCCACAACAACAATTCAAGTTAAGATTTAAAGCTCATAGAAGTATTATTTTGATATTAGAGAATAAGTCTATAGAAGGTATTTTTCAATAAGACCTTTTGTTACAGCGTAAGTCAGCCTGTAAGTTTGACCATCTTGTGTGGGATGTGACGACCTGGCCCTTTCTGCCATCCCACACCGTTGTTCCTTGAGGTTAGTAAGCACGCAGGCCGTGCTGTGGTGGCGGACATTCAAAAGCGGACTCACAAAAGTTGAATCACCACAACCACAACATGGCTAAATCGCATCGGAGAAATCGTAGAATTAGAGGGCATATGCCAATAAGTAAAGTTACGATTTGATTTTTATTATAGGAGGCCGGCAAGGTAGGATTGAATCGAGTTAAAGATCACCTGATTTTGGTAAGGGAAAAATTTTTTGACACCCTCATAGTACTCCACTTTATGGACCATACCAATTTAGGCATACGTTATTCCTATTTAGAACTAGTCAAATATTTAGACGTGATTTCTCTGCCTGCTCATCGATCATCACCAGGGAGGGTACCTTCTGGTGTGATATGAGATTCTTCCATTCTCTAGACCCATATGCAAGTCCTTGCCGATATAGATCCATTTTTCTCATACAGCTATTAAAGCATGCAGAGATGGTCCCGTTACCGATGTGAGCTACTATAGGCAGGGTTCCTGTAGTTGCAACTGCTGGTGCCGCGTTATCACTCAGCCTCCGAATTCTTTTCGTTTCAGTCTCAGAGTCTGGTTTCGATGATAGGATTGGCAACTTACGTTTCGTATTGGCCAGACGCTGAACCTGAGCCTATTGCTTGCTTAAACGAGGCATGGTGACAGTGTTATGGTAGTATTCTTGATTTGGTATATAAAATAAAGGATGGAATGGAATATTTGCGGGGATTATTGCACATGCGAAGAAGATGTGTGCCACGTGATATTATCACGTGTATTGTATTACTGATACTGCTTATTAATCAGAAAAAATTGACCCGTCCGGTTTTACATGTCCGCCACCATACATACTTGTATCGACGTTTCTCTTTCTCTCCCTTCCTTTCTTTCCTTGTACTTAGTATTCTAGTGTGTTAGTGCCCTACCGGGACAATTCATTCTTTTGCATTCAGTTTAGGTCTGGCTCTTCACATGGGAGACCTCGAAATTGATGATAGGGAGCTCTTGCAAAGATATCGCAGCGCTACTTCGACTATCCTAGCACAAGCTGAGAAGAGAAAGAAAAGAGGAAAAGGCGAAGCCTTGTGGGACTAGTGCGCCTATATATGTACATCATATCTCCGTTCTTACGAATTACCAACTGCATTGGCCAAGTCGCTCCGCCGGAAACTGTCCACGAAAGTGAAAATGCTGCCTATGAAGCCGTTCAGCAATGGGCCCAAACACACGGATACGGCATTAAAAGAGGTCGGGTGAAGGAGGACAAGAAAGGATTGTTTGAAGGCGGGACATTGGATGCGATAAGTCTGAGGTGCATGAGCTTGTCAATCCTTGTTGACCAGCTAGAGGCATCCATCCAATGGACTGCTTCAAGGTCAAGCTTATGTGCTCGCTTGGAGTGGTCTCTCACTAAGAAATTAAGGTCGATAACCTAGAGCACAACCATGAGGAGAGTTGGGATTTCAAAGTACACATATGCCATAGGAAGAAGAGGTGATTGACTGGGTGGAGGCTCCGACTCGACCTGGTCGGAGGATCCTGACAGCTTGTTGATCTCGCGTGATATCTACAATGCACGTGCTGCTATCCGCCGGTCCTATCAGCAAGACAGATAGCCTCAACTCCCCAGGACAAGCTGACAACAGGAACACTCTAATGATCACCAGTTGACGCAACTGATTTGGCGGTACATGAAAGCGAATCCAAATTCCCCGCGGACCTGCATTCCGTAGATGAGTGCGCTGAGTTACGATACGGGGAACAGCGCCGGGTACCTAGGTCGGAACCTCTTCGTACACGAATTGATTCAATCCTGGCGGGCCACCTAGGCCGTGAAGCATTATATACCAACCATTGTTGCCTGGCGGTTCTTTTGGTCTGGTATATCAAATGATGTAAGGAGGTTTGTACGGAACTCCACTTTTGTGGTAGCAGCAAAATTTGGCGAGAACGGAAGCATCCCCGACCGAGTATGGTGCGAAATTTCTGTTGGTTTTATTGGCCGGTACTTTGTGATTTAACTTTATTGTCGGGGACATTTCCCTCCTGAAGCTACTTCTGTCTTATGTAATGTCACATGTACAGTACGCGAATGCATGATTCTTATTATCAAAATTAGTCCATACCGTTTTTATCATGGGATTGATTAGCCCGTGAAGAACGTATTATTTATTATTAAGCATCATTGATGTGTTCGCATGGTAGAGATGTAAGTTAAATAATAATTTTTTTCCTTGGACGTCGTGGTCATGAGCCGGTTTTGGCGTTTCAAGATCGGCCTTGGCGGTGGGTGCGACATTCTTTGTTTTATATCTTTTGCATAGTAAAAGGTCTCGACACTGGGTGTCTGGTTTTATTATAGATATATACTAGATCATATTCATGCGATATCCACTTCATTGCAACCGCCCTTCTCCTGGGACAGCTTGATAGCGCTTGATCCATGTATAATTGGCTGGCTCTTGGCTTTCTGTTATCTCTGCCTTTCTGCCCTGCTAAGACACCTGGGCTGGCTGACTCTCCTTACAACTTCTCACTCCTTATCAACACTAAGGAGGGTGGGTAACTTCTGCCGGGATTTGTGCTGTTGGCTCTCTTTAGGTTTGCCTTTCACTCACTTTATATATATGATGCTTAAACTTTAGTGATTGAAGAGATCGATGTTTTCTACTGAGGGTTGACTAAGTTGCCGTTTGAGACGGCACTTTGGGGATTTTCAGGGAGTGAGTTGGTCTAAACCTCATCTTATTGATTGAACTCATGACGCGACAGACATTTATGCAGGGTTGTTAGGAGTACCCCAATTAATCCTCTTGGTAGGCGTCCCTATAATACCTCACTGAATTAGCGATGCTGGCGTCCAAATCTCCATATACCCCGTCTTTAAGTCTTCCGACGCCCCAACTCGCGGCGTCGCCATATCACGCTGGGCCTTTGCACAAACCTACAGCTACAGGCAATCCTCAAGATGGAGGGCCGTTCACGAGTCCAACAGAGTCAGAATTCTCCGATGGGCATGATGGGCTTGACTCCATTCGGTATATCTCTTCTACCTCTTGCCATCAAGTCTTACTCTCGATCCGGACCCCCGCTGATGGGTTGACTGCAGATTGTGGGATGAGAAGAGGGTGATAGAGTGGCTACTTAGCATACGCTGTGGCCAATACGAGTCTCTATTCAAAGGTAAACTGCATTGCATGGGACCGGTATTCCTTAAATGTATGCCAATCTAAACTGATCTATCACATAGCCAATAACTTCAACGGTAACAATCTTCTTGAATGTGACCAAAGGATTCTCCAGGAGATAGGGATCAAGAAGATAGGTGATCGAGTGCGGATTTTTGTTGCCATCAAACAGCTCAGAAACAAAGCGATATCCAACAAGAAGAAGCGGAATATGGTAGGCGGCTAAGCACTACGATCTGGAACATTCGCTTATGGATGACAGGATTCTTTGGCGGCGCTTGAAGCCGCCACACAGACTTCCGCATACGCCGAGTCTCATCGTTCTAGTTCGCGCCAACAACCGACATCTAGTTTACGGCAATGGCCCCGACAATTTGATATGCACACCTACAATTCCAATTCTACTTCGATAGGAAAATTATCACGACCCTCCTCTCCTATGTTGGATGCGGAGAAGAACCCGCGCGCTTTTCGATATATCACCTCAAGTCCAATGGATAACGCGGGGAGGGGGCAGGGAAAAGGGTATTTCAACCTCCAATCGTCTGCTGGGTCGAACTCTACTCGACATCCCGCAACCCTTGCAGATGCAAACCAATCTAATCGGACTCCCTTCCATTTGCGGCAGAATCCAAGTATTGACGGCCTTACGATGGGAACGCTTCTTCCAAATTCCCCGGTCATCAGAGTAATATATACTGGCGGACAGACCAAAGCTTTGAGCGTCAAAAGTTGCAAGACCCCGGACGAGGTCATGCTGTGCGTCTTGAAGAAGCTACAACTGCCCGAGAATCAATATCGAAGCTATTGCTTTTATTCTCTAGATGGCTTGGAGCCCGATCCTAGGCATTGCAGACGGGTGTCCGAATCTGAACTTATGCGGATCTGCGATGGCTCAAATAAATCCGAGTGGGGGCGGCTGATCCTTAGAAAGATCCATGCTGGAGAACCTGAATCTGACGAACTGCGCCGTGCAGCCCAGCTTGCACTGGAAGAGAGCCAGGTAACCCACACGAATGCTTTGAGCAATTCAAATGTACGAAACCAGATGAAAATCCAACAACTTACCGGTGAATCATGGGATAACCTTAAGCAACCCCTGTCTCCAATGTCTGAGAGAAGGCACCTCTCTCACCAAGATGATCATGACCATCCCACGCCTGTCGCCACGGAACGTCATCCCGCATCTAAGCTCCGATCATTCTTTGGAGCTCGACCACCAAGTGAGATGATAATTCACGAACTTACGTCATACTTCCCAAGTCACCAGCGTGAAGATATCGAGAAGACAATGCGGCTATCTGTTCGGAGATCTCAACGTATCAGTCGTGCGGCAAGTCGTTTAAGTGTTGTAAGCAATATTAGTTACGCTTCTAGTCTGAAAGATGCTCCGCCAATCCCTAGCATCGCCGATACTTGGCTAAGTGGTCCGGCGCAAGCGACACGAACATCGAGACCTTTGTCCGTGTCAAAATTCAATCTCCCTCAGACCGCTTATCGCGATTCAGTGGCGTCTAGTTCCCTTCAGCCTCTCCAAGAGGAGTCTCCAGTAGATCCAGATCGCAAATCATATGTATCATTTGGGAGCAGCTCTGATCAAGGCCTAGGCGAAACTAGCACCTTACAAAGGAGCTTTCTTGAAGAGACCCTCAGTGTCACGGCTACAGATTGCTCCTTCAATCAACGCTTGAGCATTCTTGTTGCTGAAGATGGGGAGGAAGAAGATGCCGGCCTGAACGACTTCCTCGCTGGGAATAATTTTGCTCCTAAGAATTGGATGAAAGGGTCTCTTATTGGTGAAGGGTCCTTTGGAAGTGTTTTCCTGGCACTCCACGCAATAACTGGGGAACTAATGGCTGTCAAGCAAGTTGAGCTTCCATCAGCTACGAAGGGTACAGAATTTGACAAAAGAAAAAATAGCATGGTTGCTGCATTAAAGCATGAGATTGAGCTTCTTCAAGGACTTCACCATTCAAATATTGTTCAGTATCTAGGCACGTCCGCGGATGATCAACATCTAAACATCTTCCTTGAGTACGTTCCTGGAGGTTCTATTGCTGAAATGTTGAAGCAATACAACACATTTCAGGAACCATTGATTAAAAATTTTGTTCGTCAAATTCTCGCGGGTCTCTCATATCTCCACAGTCGTGATATCATCCATCGTGATATCAAAGGAGCTAATATCTTGGTTGATAATAAGGGCGGGATTAAGATCTCTGATTTTGGTATCTCGAAGCGCGTTGAAGCATCGGCTATGCTTGGCCCCGGGGCTGTCGGTGGTAAAGGACATTTACACCGCCCTTCTCTACAAGGCAGTGTATACTGGATGGCGCCCGAGGTTGTCCGGCAAACAGTCTATACGAAGAAAGCTGATATCTGGAGTCTCGGCTGCCTTATTGTGGAGATGTTTATCGGAGCGCATCCTTTCCCAGATTGCAGCCAAATACAGGCCATCTTTACTATCGGTAACAATCAAGCACGGCCGCCTCCACCAGAGAATGCGAGCAAGGACGCCCGTGCCTTCTTGGACATGACCTTTGAGATTAATCATGAGAAGAGGCCTAGTGCAGATGACCTTCTGCACAGCCAGTTCCTTGCGGCCCCACTTGGGTGAGCTCTTCCTTCTTGGGCATGATTATGGTCAAGGGTGAGACCATATGAGCATGTTGATTCTTATTCTATGTATGACACATGATGTTCGCCTGTTATCCAAGCTTTGGTAAGCAGTGATGTATGAAGTGTTTCTCGAGCGTTTACTCACTTTCTCTCAACTCCATATCTGGAACTCCCTAGAGTTAATAGATGAATAGCAATTTATCGTATCCAGCTATATTGCTGGCAAACCCTACTCGTTTCCCACGAAATAAGCTCTCTAGGGGTAGTTCCCCTTACGACTTATGAGTTCTTTTCTTTTGCTTTCTTTTTTGTATATCTTGACGCCTTTTTCGAATGATTGTATCTAGAGTAACCACGAAATATAACTTTCTAAGGCTTTTTTTTCCCCTTCCCCTTTCCTTGAATGTATCTACCTACCGATGATTCACACATGTTGTCATGACTTGTTAGTATAAATAGAAGGAAAAGAAAATGAATTCTAGAAATATGGAGGAATATTTAGAGAAAAAGATAAGGGGGGAAGACATTAATGCCCTTCACAAGTCTCAAAGCAGGTAAATGAATCCTTTCCTTTCGAATATAATATAATGAAAAGGAAAACTATCCCTGGTAATATAGTAATATGTAATGTAGGTATGCATATATATTGTTCTCGGTGTTGTGGATACGATCCATGAGACGTATCAGCAACATCAGTGTCATGCATATCCTCAAACAGGAAGTATTGAAGAATTCTTTATGAAAAACAAACACTTGAAAATTATCTTTTGAAAAGTAGCAAAGAAAAGAAATCCGCCCTGGATGGTGCTCGTGAACTGGGAGCATATTTCCCTATTCTTCTAGTGCAATCAGTTGACAAATTTTCCGTAGAAAGGAATGCCCATGGCACTTAGGAGGAGTCGGGCATCTTTGTCATTGGTAGCTGAGGTGTGAAACGTGATGTGACAGCCAGGGATCATCTTAGGAGGGTACCTGAGTAAAATATAAAGTCAACAAGCGTTAAACCCAAGGAAACTTGTTTCAATTTCCAGGGATTATATGACGGGCTACTTGCATATCATAGTTTATTTCAATTTCTGGAAACAAGGAGACGGCCTCTGGAACGAGGCCGAAGGTGATGTTACCACTGCTATCGCCGCTGGAACCTTTGACCCCCTTCCATTCCTTGATCTTGGGCATTACAACATCGACTAGCTTCCCTATAAAGTGATACATGTTTTCTCCTAATAACTCCGCCTTGACGGCCACGGTATCTCTCCCAGGCGTAATGCCCCAGGGAGAGACACTACTTTTCGACTTGAACGTTTCCACCCGAACATTAGAGACAGCCTGTACGGCCATACCCGCAACGTGTAACCATTGCGAGCCTTCTGTCGCAGCTTGTTTGATGTAGCTATGTATAGTGATACGCTCCAGTTTCGGAACATTGTTAAACGTGATCGGTTTGCGAAGTAACCGTAAGACGTCTCCGCCACGAGGCCCACGAAGCGGTCTGTTCTTGTGATATGGAGAGCTGTCATCCCATGAACGAAGACGAGGAGACCTTAATGGTGGCTTAAAGCCTGGTGGCTTATGAACGTAGCAGAGAGTGAGAATATCTTGTGCTATAGTTGTGTCATAGGTCTGCTGAACTCGAGGCGAAGTGAAAGGCCCGGGGATAAAAAGACGGGAAGAGGGATCAGATGGAGGCGGAGGTCTGTGAGGATGTAGAGGCCCACGATAATATTTGGGGGAGCGAAATTGGTAGCTTTTTGTGAGAAATTAGATTATTGTATTCCAGTGTTCAACATAGTTTCCAGACAGTAACAACGAAGAGTATACCGGCTTTGAGGCAATTCATTCTTTCGCTTCCTAGCCCTTACAATAGGATGATATGATTTGATCACCGACTCCGGGACTGACCCCCCGAATGAAGAGATGGATTCAACTTCAATGAGAGGATTCTGTGAACTCTTGGAAGAGACATCGTTGGACACATTGCGGAATAAGAAAGGCAGCTGCACCCCTTGCGATGGAGCTCGGGCTCGCGAAAGAACCCTAGCTAGAGAGCTGGATGGCCTAAGAGACATAGGAAATTTGGATGATGTTTCACCCACGTCGTTGACCACTTAAGTTAAGCCTTTATTGGTACCGAAAATTCCTATCATATATGATCGATCGAGTGCTTGTCCTGATTACTGGTACGAAGCTCTAATGTACAGAAAGGCACGTGAGCCGGGCTCAGCTAGAGCCTCAGGCCCCGAAATATAATATACTGACTTAATTTTAGTACTTTATTTGGAGTAGTCATTAACTTTATATACTGTATATTCTTTTAAATTACCCGGAAGTACCGCATGACCAACCACCCCGAAGACCCTCCTTTAGTATGAATGTCAGCATCTAACACGCAAGCTATTTTATGACGAAGAAGTTACTTTAAAAGAGTATGGTGCTTCAAGAACTTCAACAAAACACAGATGGTCAATAAAAGACCTGCATGGTGGTATCCTGCCCCTTACGGACTGTATCTGAATATATGCAACTGGTTTCGACTGCAGCTCCTTCGCCGGCGTCTGTTATTTCCACTCGAACTGCATTGCAGGCCCATAATCATCGGCCGAGATGTCCTTATTATCATTGGTTCGATCATTAACGGCTTTGGTTAGGTAGCTGTCGGCGAAGTTGGGGCATGCTTCCACGCGTATTTTAGCCACAACACTAGGTGTTTACTTTGTATTAGGCATCATCATGTGGGCAGTGGGGCTTGATATGTTGTATCCGAAGCTATTAGCTTTCCGGACCACTGGTTATTTTCTCGAAGACGCGGCGGGTGAAAACTGACTTCGCGCCGGTACGCATAACCTATCAGTACCGGCCGTTTTTTATACCGATCTTTATATCAACATATTCTGCGTTTCAAAATGCAGAAATCATCGATGCCCGATTTTTAATACCTATGTTGTGGCGCTGGGGGCAGCTTTTTGGTTAAATATTCACCCGTGGATTTTTCTATGTGCCCACCATATGTATTTGTACCAAAACAAGGATGATACCGCAGGGCTTCTGAATCACGTGGGCCGAGATAATAAGGTAAGCCGAGAAGAGGGCTGGTAATAAGTTGACGTAAGGAGGTTATACATATTTGCGTGTGCGCGCACTAGACTAGCGAGCCCAGAATATATACATCAGATAATAACTCACTAAGTGTTGTTTGATGGAATTGTACGACTTAAGATAAAAGTTAAACCGGTGATTTCAGCCTCTGGGGTAATTCATGTCGGACCGTCATCTTTATGGTCATGAGGCTTCTCGTTATCACACTGCCTGCTGGTGGCTTCCAGAGTCTATAGGCTGGCGCTTCAACCTCACGATGGTTTTAATCCCTTAATCTTCTCATCTACGCATTTGTGTTCGAAATGGGAGCAGTAAGCTGTGTTTGCCTAATGTCACATGAGAGAAGCTAAGTTCAGCTCGTAAACAATTGGAAGGTGGACTTCGATTAAGCGCTTCAGGAGCTACAGTCTTTACTCTAAAGACTGTCCTATAACAGTTCAGCTATTCACGAACACAGCCGACACGGTCAAGTTAAATACGCTGTTGATTCCCTTGAATTTTGCACGCCCACGAGAATTATGAGTGGGCTCCATAGGCTTCTCACTAGGCGTGAGAGATTAGGAAAACATGAGAAGCATGGCAAAAGAGAGGTAGCCATCTCCAATACCATGCCTTTGTATTCTCAGCCAAGTCTAGCTGATCCTTGGACAGCACACTTCGCTGACAGGTCTCGACTAGACTTCGGGTGTTCTTTGTAGCCCTCACTACCGGGGACTATTCGTGTCCGGGAACACCTCATCGGACGACTACAAGGATGAAGACAAAAAGGTATCTGATACAGAATCAAGAATTCCCATAACCTGAGGCTGATGTCGGACTAGATCAAGACTTTAGAGCGGCGAATTGCTGAAATGGGCATCTCAGAACTGAAGGTTGAGAATATTCAATATGCGCTGCGAACCAAGTATGCAGATGGAGATGTGGACAAAGCATTCGAAATGCTTCTCCTCTTGGAAGACTCAATCGAAGGCATTATCAGAGAATATACACCCAACACGAAGCTTCTGGGAGCGGAGAACCGAGAAGGAGTAACCTGCTACCTAGACGCGTTACTTTTCGCCATGTTCGCTAGACTCGATTGTTTTGAAGCAATATTGTACAAATCCTTTTACGACGAGCCCCGGCGGAAGCTCTCTGCTATCTTGCGGCTCTGGGTAAATATATTAAGGTCTGGGAAGCTCATTACGACGGATATTGTACGTGTTAACTCTACTACAAAGCTCGACGCGAGGGCTTTAAGCGTGTTTTACTCGTCGAGGTTTGAACCATTTCACTCTACAGACATTTACTAATTAGTCTAAGACCAAACATCTCCAAGATGCATTGGCAGAATGTGGCTGGAAAGAGGCGGCGGAGCTCCGGCAACAAGACGCATCTGAAGCATTCACCTTCATCACGGAGAAACTGGATCTCCCTCTTCTGACACTGAAGATGGATATCTACCACACAGGAAAAGAGGATACCGCCGATGACCATAAATTTGTCAATGAGAGGTTGCTCGAAGTCGCCATTCCTCCCAGACATGGTGATGAGGGCATTCTTACACTGGAGAGCTGCCTAGAGGCGTACTTCAACAACAGAATTGAAGTGAAGAGATATCTTGAGCGACAAAGCACAATTGACTCGATGAAGTCATTTGACTCCACATCTAAGGGGTTTACGACGCATGTTGAGGCTGTGGAGCTTGGCTCTCCTGCTGCATCCCCAATCCGCTCAACCTCTTCACGAGTGGAAGAAGGAACTCCTCTGTCGTCGGTAACCGATCAAAATTACTTCCCAAGCCCCCCGACTCGACAGCTCAGCATTATGCAGGAACGCTTTATCCCGGACAAGGACGGACAGATTGAGGGTGATGACACCACTTTTCACCGCCCTCGACTACGGAAAGGAAGCGTTAGAAAAGAGGTAATGATGCCTGCATGGCAATTCTTCAGCTTGATACGTAAGTCCACTATCGTACCTCAAGCATTCACGTCTCACATTTGTCCAAGCATGGTACACAGATAACGCTCCCACAAATGATGCTCAGGTTGCTGCCCATTTTGCGTCGAAACGACCGATGCTCGGCATATGCCTGAAGCGCTACTCCATGCTGCCAAATGGGAAAGCTATAAGACTTAATACGTTTATTGATATACCAATTGAAATAGGCTTGCCACACTTCATTCAAGATGATAAAATGGATGACGAGGGTCCTATATACGGTAATTTCAAATTATCATTGCAAGCTGTTGTCTGTCATCGGGGGGTTTCGGTCAATTCAGGGCATTATATTGCTCTTGTGCGAGGAACTAGCCTCAATTCGATTCCGTCAAATGCCGATAATTCAGGTCAAAGCAAATATCAAGAACCAAAATGTTGGATGCGCTTTGATGACCTTGCTGCGGAGCGCATCACCCTGGTCGATATCGAGCAGGCTTTGAAAGAAGAGTCTCCATATCTTCTATTTTACCAAATCCTCCCGATTAGCGAAGATTTCGAAGCAACCAGTCTCCGTGATGAACTCCCATCCTATCATGAATCGGAGGAGGACCAGGACTCTGATATTGCAGCGGCCCCAGTCACAGCGCTCCTGTCATACACAGGGAGCGGCTATGGGGAACAGGGCCAAAAATCAACCGTCGGCGCCACAAGGCTAAGCTTTGAGGCCAACCCCCAAGACACTTCACTACCTTTGCTCGCACATAATAGAGGAGTGAGAAAGAGTGTCGCAATCCCTTGTACGATCGGGGACTTAGCTAACCTGGGCACCACCCTTCAAATCGGCACTACTTTCACGTCCTCGACAGCATCCAAGATTGAAGATAATAGGAACCCATCGTTCTCTCGAACGAGTTCTAGGTATCCTAAAAGCCGTTCCCGAGCTCGTGCGGATGCTCAGGGAAATGATAACAGGCTCAGCGCCACATTGTCGCGCCTGACTGGTCGGATGAATAAAGAGAAGCCTCCTGACGATGACAATGGCACAGACGGGGATGGCGAAGAAGCGGCTACAGATCCCATACCTAACGATCGAAAACACGCAACTTCCACAAACGACGGTGAAGAGAAAGACCACCGTATAAGGAGCCGAAGAGGAAGTGAGAAGCATCTGGGGAAAAAACCTCGTATACAGAAACATCCAAACCCGAAGAAATCAGAGGCAACCCTCCCAGACCGAGAATGCATTGTTATGTGATTGACACTGTATCATTAGAGAAACTTCATGGGAGCATAACTACACTTTAATATGCGACGATACCCATCTAGAGAAAGCAATAATGTTACGGAGGAGAACCTGTTTTCAGCGTTCAAGAGAATTCCTTTGCATCACAGTTAGCTTTATCAGAAGAAATTTTCCCCGCTGTAAAGTATTAGTATATAATCCTAGACAGCATCATCTATTAATAAATGAGTTCCTCCAAACACATAAGTTCTAATGTAGCTTGTCCTATTTTTAATTGCGCGTGCTTCCGAGCTTTGGAAGCCAGAGGTAGCCGGCCTTCGTACTAGTGAATCCCACGATGAAGAGGCTTGGGACTCAGAAGTACTTTGTGAAACCGCTTATGTAGCCGATCACCTTGTTCACGACATTATGGAAGCAAGCAACAAGGGCTTCGACGACTCCCGCCTCACGTATTGTCTGCGGGTACCAAGTTATCGATGGGAAATCTAGAGGTACGAGATTGCCGCCTGTGGGTAGTCGCCAACAGATTAAAACGATATGCAAACAATTGCAGTGGTTGTCACAGGGCAAAGTCCCTACCAATTCCGCAGTGCAAATGGCTTGGCCTAACGATGGATTTTATCACAAAGTTGCCTCCATGTTACCGGAATGGGCGTACCTATAAACATGCCTCGATTGTGGTAGATTGGTTAACAAAGGCTGCATATTCGAGCCTTAACATCACTAGAAGCCGAAGAAGTTTATAAAGCCATGAATCGTCGAATCTTCTGCATACTATGGTCTGCCAAAATTATTGGTCTCTGATCGAGGTTCTCAGCTTGTTAGTTACATCCGGAGACGTGTTTGTCAAAGGAAAGGCGTCAAGTTAAAGCATTCTTCTGCCCACCGTCCTGAAACCGACGGTTAGACAGAAATCATGAACAAAGCGCGTAAGACCTATCTCCATAATTATGTCGCGTGGACTCAGGGCGGAGCCGAATTCGTTAGGAATAACGTGATCATGCAGCAACTGGAGTGAACCCCTTTTTTACTCAACACGGCTATCATCCCAGGTCTGCCAGGGACCTACGAAGCCCGTAGCCAGGCCGAAATAGAGGCTGCTGATAAGATTGTTGAGCGTTCTAGGAAGATGACCGAATGGTTACAAGACCAACTAGCTTGGGCTAACGAGGAATATGAACGGCATGCTAATAAACATCGGTCACCTCACCCTGAATACGGAGTTGGTGACATGGTATATGTTAATGCAAAGAACTTTGCCGCCTAGCCGTTCATTGGGGATGAAAAATGCCGGGCCTTGGGAAATCACATAACAAGGCTTATGAAGCAAAGTTGCCAGAGCATCTAGAAAGGGGCAGGCTTACTCCTATTTTTCACCCATCAAAGCTACATCTGGCTAACAACCCCTACCCCGGGCAACACTGTCCTGAGGAACTTCAGCTATCGATTTTGATCACTGGAGTCATGAAGAATGGCAAGACACACACTTTGGGGTCCAATGCAAGGCGAGATATTCTGGGTGTTGGGATCAATGGCCCATGGCAGATGTGGACTGGCTTTAAGAATGCCGGTGACAAAATTTGAGCTTTCCATGCCGCACACCCCGACGGGCCTACAGCGCCTACCTATTTCGAAGGCGAATCAACCGCTCGGGAGGGGGTTTAGAGGTGCCTTGATATGATGTATATTATATAATCATGTATATGTACTACTAGTAGTCATGTGGCTTGATTAGCGAGCCACTTCACGAGCTAGTTTCCCTATACGAGAGATTGCAAATTGATCACGATTTCTAGCTTGTACAAGTGCTCTCACAGATAGATATGTAGGTATAAGATTTAGTATGCATGACGTATGCGGTAGGTATATACTTCTTATCCTTCTTTTCCTTTACAATATTTAGTACAGAAAACTATATTAGATAAAGGACAGTAAGGCAACACGATATAAAATAAATCGACGATGATATCGCCTACAACTTCCAGTCATCTGTGTTGTCCGACTCTGTGATGAAGGGCTTGTCGATCTGTTTAATGCCATAGTCGCCACATAAAACACTAGCCGGTATTAGTGAACAGTCCGAGAAGGATAGCATTGAGTTTAGCTTACCAGGCTTCTGCAATCAGCGCATCTAGTTCTGTGATTATCTTCTCCTTCCTAGAAGTACTGGTGTCGCCTTTGGTTAGCTGTGCTTGCAAGTCTCGGATATACTTTTTCTTCCCGCCGGCCCCTTCTAGAACCTCCTTCCCCAAACAATCGCTGTGGAAGGCGTGTTGACAAGGAAAGACGAAGAATTGCCGACTGAGAACCGGCAGGGAACATATCCAGCACTTCTCTCCTGGTTCGACAATGGCATAACGGGTGTTTAAACCAGCGATCTCCGTTCGTATTTGATTAGCTGTGTGAGCCGAGTTGTCCATCTCCTGCCGCAAAGCATCGATATGACGCGAATAACTCTCAAGAGCATTACATATTTCATCTTTGAAATCATCGATGACGACAAAATCCGGAAAGAAGGGGATAAGGTCTTCGATGTGGAGTAGCTCACATCGGCGAAGAAATTCGATCGCGTCTTTGATACCAGTGCCTGGCTGTCGAATCTTTTTCTCGGCAACTAGAAGCCACAGCTTTTTCCGAAGTTTAACATTGCCTTCGGGTCTATCAGCCACAACTGCAGCCAGCTCGATGTCATCGACTTTTAGGGCTAGTTCGACGGCTTGCAGATATTGCCCCATCGTACTATAAATATGGATGCAAGACTGAAAACGTTCGTATTGAATGCAGAGGCGTAAAGCAAAGTCCGCATCATATGAAGGCGGCGACGACGGCTGAGATTCGAGATAAGTTAATAGCGCCGCTTCGGATCCCGAGGAACTGGAGGCGTAGATCGAAATCAAAGTGTTATGAACAGCTGCCGAAGGATTAGGGTGATTAACGATAATAAAATTTAGATACCGGACTGCTTGGTTATGAGCAAGGGAAATGTTGGCGGTTTTGTTGTAGCTCAGAAGAGCCGGTATCAATTTCTCAGGGTCAAGGGTAGTCTGTCTCATCAAAATATCCACTAGGCCGGTCGCAGTATGTGTCATGAGGATACTACTGTATTTATAAAAGACATCTGGATTGGTTTGCTTTTGCAGTACATTCAGGGCTTCTGACCATTTCTCCCTTTGTATCCAATATGATAGGATATAGTTGTGATCGTTGATAGCGGTAGCGAAAAAGAGTAACTCTTCTTCCCTACCGTGGCTGCTGATAATGTCATACACAGTCTTTTGGTCCAGATCGGTTTTATGCTTTGTGATGAATTCTTGAAATTCAGTTTGGGAATTGTGTAGCTGTTTCCTAGTCTCCCCTGTACTCGTGCCTTCAGTTAACCCCCCCTTAGTAGCGATAGTATCACCAAGAGAGTTCAACTTTCCCATAAAGATTTCCACAAGCCAGCTTGTAATCATTGTCCTCTGCATTACTGCGGATTTCTTGAATGTAGGCAGTTGAGCGAGCAAATATTTCCGTAATGCATCATGCTCCCCATGATCGATAAAAGTCAAACATACCTCTTCAAATCCTTTGCTACTCTTTCCCCATACAGCAGCTGCTTCAAGGTATTTTCCCTTGCTAGCAAGGTAATCACCCGAGGCCGTCGCTATGGCGTCCTTTTGAGCTGCTTCCCGTGCGAACCGAAGGGCTTCATCAAACTTCTGTTCTTTCAAAAGAATTCTCCATACATCTCTGTCCTCACCATGAGCAACGACCTCAAATATTTCCTGCGCCGTGAAGAGCCAATACGTATTTCTTATACAGTCGGCAAGCAGACCCAGTGTAGTCTGTCCGGGCTCGAGTACTACTTGTTCGTATACGATTTCTCCGCTAAGCCGATTCACAGCCACTATTCGTCCTTCGACAAGAGCAAGTATATGCCAGCGCGACAGTGTCATCGTCAATATTGGATCCTGTATCAGTTTCTTGCCCCCTCTAGCAAATTCAGTTGCAGGGAGAAGGTTGCGTGGAAACATTTTTGCGCTGGTAAAGGGTTGGCCTACATCGGAGGATAACTGCTCAAGTTCCCCATGCAGTACGCCCTGAGAGGAGAGCCAAGCGAAAGACCTTTCCGATTGACCTTCCACATGACGATTGTCAACAGGATTAGGTGAGATAGCCAATAGAGAAGGTATGGTCCCAGTTGCTTTAGACACTTCATAAACTAATGACGATTTTCGCTGGAATAGCTCTGTGTATATCGAGCTTCCGCCTTCTTTCCCTTTCCCCGCCAGCCCTGAAAAGTAAAGGAGCTTGCTAGGCGTTGAAAGTAGAACTAGTCTCTGTTCTGGATCTCCCGGCAGCAAGTCCGCAAATACTCCCGTTATTGACGTATCCAGCACCCGGTAGACGTTGCTGACATATCTTCCCTCGCGGCGATAAAATTCCGTAGCTAGTTCAATATAGATTTCATATACATTTCCATCCGCAGCTCCAATGAGGATCTCCTTCGTGGAGGCTATAGGCAAAGAGGGATTCCAAGCGATACATTCAATCGAGACACCCTTGAGTCGTGACAATGGCTTAGGTTGCCTTGACTGAGAGTGCAGATAATAGTTCTCTCCAAGTGTCGTGGTTATGATCAAATGGGAAGCTGAAGGGTCAAGAAACATACGACGGATAAGCCCGATCTCGGAAGACTTCTTCGGCAAATCAATATCTACAAAATCAGAATATCAGCACGGTCCACCAGTAAAGGTGTGGGGGCATGGCATCCGATCTAACCGTCAATATCCTCCGGTCTATCCAGATCAATTCTTAGTATCCTTCCAGTAGCTAAAGCAAGTACGAGCACATTGTTTGCGACCTGGGCGGCGACAAAGTCCGCCGCCACCATAAACTGAAGCTGAACTCTCTGAACATCGAAGATTGGTAGAGAAGAGTCCGACAGCTCTGACAAGTTGTTAGGAGCAACATAACCACTGGGGAAATCCAGCGCCATAATACCCAGATCATAGTAAGAAATAAGTAGCGGTAGAGCAAAGTGTGTATAATCACTTTAAAAAAGCACTATATTTCTATACCGCCGACACGCTATACCTGTTTTGTGTTACTTTCAAAATCAAAGTTTTGTTAGTTACTATGACATTACTATGTAGGTACTATGTTTGGACGCTCAAACCCAGCCCTTCCCAGCGCTTTTATCATTCAACACAACGTATTTTTCAATTTCGCAAGGTTTAGGTTTGTTCTCTAGGGCAACATCTGGATATACCTCCTTGGATGTTCTGATTCTAACATGCTGGTAGCTATGTATCTGCGTAAGAAGCTGGTATTCGGTTATGGCTCTTGATGATCAGTGACTTCTCCTGGCCTTTCGGGTAGAAAGTATGGATCTCCAATACTGGAAAGCTGTAGAAACCCAAAGATTCGGCATTTCTCTTGATTTTAAGTATATAAGAATAATCGATCATGCATTGTTGATTTTCACGGCTGCTCTCACATCCGCTAGATTCCAAGGCGGTGAAGAATCTTGGCGAGCCAAGATGCAAGAACTATGGTACCATATAGCTTTACTCCTTTTTCATAGACCGCCCTCCTTACTATTAGAGACTCCAACCGTATATTCCTTCTCCAGAGAACTCGCATAAAGGGAATACATTTCCATTGTGTGTAGGTTTAGTTGGAGTGATGGAGCGGTTCGACCGGCAATACTTTCACCGCCTTCAAACTAAGGCGATAAACCATTTGACACCATGGCCAAAGAGCACCAACCATAATGTATAATTCGCTGTTCTCATATACTTATCTAATCTTTAGATTTCTACAAGTTTTTAGCATTAAAAGTCCATGCTTTCTGTCTGGAGACCCAGGATAAGTTGATGATCATCACTAGCCATAACCGAAACCCAAGCTTCCTGTGCAGATACATAGCTACCAGCATATTGGAATTAAAATATTCAAGGTAGAACACATAGAAGCTATCCTAGAGGATAAAACCTAAACATTGCTAATTTGAAAAATGTGTTGTGTTGAATGATAAAAGTGCGGCCGGTCCAAACATACTATACTAGTAGTACTGTAGTTCCAAAATTAGATTGTCATTATGTCAGCTTCTTGGCAATTTTATATAATCAAGGAATTTCAAGTGTATCATCAAAATTATTACTCTCTTTGTCAAGATTGAAGCTATTCAAGATGTCAAACACTCTGTGATCCATGCTCGCAGCCGTACTATAATTCTGCACTGTAAAGTATTTTTGGTAAGGTGGATGTGCCGGTGGCGGACGCCAGACCCGTTTGGGCGTTCAATTCCGTGTTCCCTCGTTCAATGTAAAAGATTTGTGCGCAACGGTGCTAGTGCTAGCGCTTGTAAAAATTTTTTTCTGGTTAGGCCCCGCCACGAGTCGCGGCCACACAGCAATCTCTCTCGTCCGCACGATTATTATTGTTAACTCTATTTTTATTATTATTGTCATGCAATCACGTCAGGAGAGACGGCAGCTTCTCCAAGTGCCCCATCGAGAGAAACACCCGAATTGCAACATTGCGTCCCGGATGGTAGTATTATTACTATTTTATCGAGTGGTTGAAGGCATCATATGGACATCTTACGGATAGCGGTTTATTTGGTATTCAGGCGCTGTATCAGTTGACGTTCGATGTCCGGTATTATCAAGGAGGACCTGAAGCAGATTATACATATACAAATACATATTCTAACATGCAGAATGACGTAGCTCAATTCTCTAACATATCGGCGTACATTTCTAGGCTTGATCCAACCAGGTCCACAATTGCCCAGCTAGTATTGCCTTTGAACGTCCGGGCCCAGACCCGGACAACAGTAACGCTCAGTTGCTTGACTTTGTATGGGTCTTTCATAAAATCCAGTTCAGGGCCCTCTGCTGGAGACACAGCCATATCGGTTTCGTCCATCATGCTTCTTATCCAAAGAAGCAATTTCCTCTCATGATCCGATAGTCTCTGATCATTCTGAGTGGCTGGTATGGAGAGCAACCATCTGCTAAGGAGGAAGGCGCACTCCAGACTGCACAGCGAATGCTGAATACCCCAAAAGAAGGAGTGAGTTCTTGCTACGAAATCTATCCCGAGTCGAACGGGAATAGACAACGCATGAGCCGAGTGTAGCAATGCCATAGTAAGTCTAGGACTCCGGGCTATCGGTGGTGATTCTTTCAACGCTCTAGCGATTTGGAAAGGATTTTGACTGACAAGGTGCCGACAAGGGCCTAGATCAACATGCAATCTAATATATGCAAGGCCTAGGAGGGCTGTTGATGTGAAAGCGATGGGCCCAGCAGGGTTTTGAGGATCGATACTCGATTCTGGAGTACGCCTCCATCCCGCTTTCCAAGCGCTCAAAGAGCTATCTAAGACGAGCAAGTCTTCCTGCCGAAGACTGGTTCCTTGTATTGATGACGTGCAGAGACAAAGCTGGCGGGCGAAGAAGATTTGTTGAATGATGGCATGTATCAAGATATAATTCCCAAGTGGGGAGATTGGTGTTGACATATTAGAAGGCAACTTGGTAAAGAGCTTGGCAAAGGCGTCTCGAAATGTGATGTCGGAGCCTTGCCGGGATCGATACAGGCGTCGCCATTGCGATGCGCTGGTTGCTTTCCAAACATCATGTGAACATGGCATATTCAACATAAGTTCCGAGTTCAGAATCATCGGTGGAACATTGTACATTACGGAATGAAGATTGAAAAAGCAGTAGACAATGAGTTTTGTGCGTCGATTTCCCTCTTGTCTAATCCATTCTTCCCATGTTATATTTTCCCCATTCATCGAGGGTTCGGAAAGCCCATGTTCCCGGACCAACCTGGCCAGTGTGCCCTGCAACGCGAGGATTTCTCGCAGTAGGTCAGGGTGCCGCTCCCACGATGCAAACACTGTAAGGAGAAGAAAGGTTCGGATAACCTCCATATGAGCATCGGGTTCATCTATGGTATTGCCAATACTATGATCCATTGGCTGACTGAGCAGCTGTTGTTGGAAAGGACTACTTATAGTGTTTGATACAGTGGTGGAGGAACGAGAGGCCGGACTCAGCACCTGTATACTCCATGTCGGATGATGAGCCTGCTTGCTGTCTTTTCGACGCAGGCGTTCTAATAGGATCGCTTTTGCCGCGTGAAAGAGCTCGATACCCCGACCATTTTCAAACCGATAGTGTGAGCCTGCCGCGCCAAGCGCAAGTGTAAGTTCCGGGGGGCATTTCGATATGGAAAGTGTCGGAACATGAACGAAAGGAAGATGCTCGTTCAGTCCGTTGATATAACCAGCGAAGAAACGAGAGAGTGTATGTTTCGAGGGTGGAATAAACCCTTTTGGCAAAACATAAGAGAACTCTTCGAGCCTCTCAACAAATGATTGACGGTCTGCGTTTGATATGTCCCATGCTGGCCGCGGATTAGCGGACTCTTCTGACAGCCCCATCCGGTCATCAGAATCGTGAGGTTCGGGTTGTAAAGATGGCAGACGTGAACCAAAGTTGGAAAACGATGGTGCCTCCTCGGTTGCGGTTCGTGGGTCACTTAGGGCTTCACCATTGGATTTCTGGGGAGCAATTTCACGGAGCAGCGGTCTCGAGTCGAACGTAATAGTCGGTAGCACTTGTTCCGTATCGACTGAGGAGAAGACACCCGAGTCCCAATCGGATGAAAGACCAACACTCTCTAGGAAGATAGTAAAATCCTGCACCGGGTCACCCAGGTCGGTCAGATCTAGAATGGATGGTTCCACACTATGATTACCCGTGATTGGCTTCTCCTGGATTTGGGGTGGTGGCGGACAGGCATGTACGGAGGGCTTACGAATTGACTCAAGAGACGCCCCCTGCTGGCTTTCGAGTGCGACATGGGAGGCAGCATGAGAGAGCAGATTTAGATCATAGCCCCAGGAGGGATTGAATTGCGTAGGTTCTATCATCGGAGTCTGGTGCACATGAGCCTCGGGAAGTAACCCCTGTGGAGGTTGAACAGTAACGGTGTCCGGGATCTCTACCATGGAAGCATCGTGACGGGTTGGTGGTTGGAGAATCGGGGCTGAAGTCGATGAAATCTCACAGGTATCGCTGACTTGACGTTCTCCTTGGTTTAAAGCATTTTCTGCTGGATGCACTAAACGTTCATGACGACCCAGAAGATCACTACCAAGTTTTGAGTCCCCCTGTCAGCCGGAAACTGAATTGTAATTCGGTAGGGACCGCCCACCTTCTCGCGAACGATTTAGAACATATATCACATGAGAATGGTTTTTCCTTCGTATCTAGAGCTGACCGTCAATCGCAGTCTTTCTTCACTTGCTCTCAACATGTCTGGCGAGGGCCAACAAACTAAAACGTTACTAACGTGTGCGGAGATGGCGCTGGAGGTGCTCCAGACGGGCGAATGACCGATGGCAGTATTCGCATGATAGAGACTTTCGATGTGGCGTCGAACTCTTCTTTCGGGCCTTTCCTGGAGAGCCTTGATCCACAGCATCCATAGCAAGCTTGTCCTTGGAGACAAATCTGTGTTGATAAAGCAGACAAATTTACGGAGGGGGGTAGAAGGAGGGGAAGCGGGGGAACAACACTGTGGGGTTTGGCGATGAGGGGATGCCCTCACACACATCCCAAGCTAAGATCACACCCCCCTTCCATAATAATAGGGAAGTAGAGGGAAGGCTGGGTAGAATGTGCTGAATTCAATTTCCTTGAAGATGTCAAGGCGATGCAAGATTCGAAAGACAACCTGACAAGGCATGTAACTTATGTTACCCCCGAGAATTTAGCTAGCTACGCTAAGACACGTGATGCACACGCTAGATGGTCGTTAGATTTCTCTTTTCCTTTATTATTATTATTATTTAATCAAGTAACCAGCCTTTCGGCTATGACAGACACCCACCACCGGCTTGTCTCCCCATCTCAGTCTCGCCCTTCTTTGACCATTCAATTTTCATTTTCCTCGCCCCAATCCACCTCACTGCGCAGGGCTTTTGGGCCATAGGTGCCCTCCTTGGTATACTACCTCTTTCTCTTAGCTACTTCTACAGGCTACCTTCACCGTCTGTTTCCTTTCTCTTCTTCAGTAGCAGCTTAATCATCAGCTTGACCATTTCTTTTCTTGACTTATCAACTTGTTCATTTTCCCGACTATCGATTATTGTAATCAAACCTCGTTATCTTGTCGAGTAACGTACGTACATTGTCACATGGAACCACACTCAAAGATAGCTAGCTCCTATCCTTATTACCCGCTGATAGCATTTTTAACAGGCGGTAATACTAATTAATATCTAGGGCTATTAGATGTGAGAGGGCACAATAGCTACTACATACACACAAGCGGTTGTAGGAGACACCAGCAATAGAGTGATATTCGAGACTGAAGCCTACCTTTCCTCGTCTCCCACAGCAGAGGGACCAGGTCTTATACTCATTCTATTTACATCATCAGTGTCTGCGCGAGCCTTTAATGACCCTGGAAACTTGTGTAGCTTAAGCACGCTTACCATCAATCCTAGTATTTTCGTTCAACCTCAAACCTCGTGGGAAAGGAAGAGTGACACTTTGCCGATGAGTAAACCTAGAACCTCAAGGGAAAAAGGGAACTTCATTTATTTGTCTGACTAGTCAGTATGGACCTCTAGAGATAGCGTCTGGCTTCAAATCTAAAGGCATTGATTCGGTAATAGACTGGGCTTTGCCGGTGTCTCTTGGCCCCCATATATCCTGAACAGAAACAAATCTGGAGCCAACGTAAATGTAGGATGATGAACGAGTAGAGTGGCCCCCACCACATTCACATATAAGGCCCGAACTAGCCTTCCATTACAGAACACAACAGGCATCGCCGCATCACTAACTTTTTCATTTCTTCTGGCTTCGGGCTTGCTCTTGCAGTCCATCATTACCCTTGCTTCCTCTAGGCCTTTTCTTACTTCTGGCCGTACGCTC
Source organism: Pseudotulostoma volvatum (assembly GCA_019804575.2). Taxonomy (NCBI): domain Eukaryota; kingdom Fungi; phylum Ascomycota; class Eurotiomycetes; order Eurotiales; family Elaphomycetaceae; genus Pseudotulostoma; species Pseudotulostoma volvatum. The sequence continues at coordinate 49,430 of JAHQZX020001517.1, forward strand.
GAAGGCCTTGGTAGATTCTTGGGTGTTTGTCACGTCGCTTACAATTGGTCGTGTTCTAAGTCCACATGCTCTTGACAAGATAGTGGATTCCTCCTTTTACCGGCTTCTTATATATCTTGGACTTTGTCATGTAATCCAGGAGCGCCCAATAAATCAAGTTTGCAATTTTTGTTCTTTAGCTTGAAGTTCTTCCTGCGGCAGCGGCGTTCACGATATCAATACGAAATCCGGCTCATACGCGTACATTAACTATAGCGGTCTATGATCGTCATGATCGAGCTGTATTCTTGGTCTCGTCGCGCTGAAGGCGGCAGCTGTATAACTCATCCCAGTGATATTTCGGCCCATAGCTTGCTAGTTTGCAGCAAAGAACACAGCTCTCCGTAGGGCTTATGGTGGCTCTCAAACCTTGACATGTAAAACAAGTTTTCACATATTTTTCAACGTCTTGTTTCATGCCAACCCATTTAAACTTGCGCTGCAACAGCTTCATGCTAGCGTCTTTGTCACATCCCAATGTCCTGCCAATAGGTTAGTAGTACAGGCATATTAATTCATGGACTAGATTTCTCTCTTGGGAAACGTCCCATAACCTCTTTGTAATGTACATACATTAATAGCCTATCTGTAATCACGCTGTACCGTGGGTTATCACCTGACGCACGATATTTTAAACCATGCTACCTCCCCATAAAAATATCTATAGAGCCACGCAGACACGATGAAATTTTCTGATTTTTTAATATAACAATTTATCTATCCTAAAGAAACTATATAATTATTTTTGCTTCAGAAGCGTTGAGGGAGTCGTATTTGTCTTCCCCACCGATTTACTGTAGTAGGAGCCTCGGAAACATCTAGTGCATCAAGACTGACAATATCTTCCTCCTCTTCTACAGATTTGGGCATTTTTTCCCTTGCCCGACCTCTCTTAGCCTGGTTCATATCATTTCCATGCCGTAGATCCGCTTGTTCTCCCGATTTTGTCTCCCCTTTTCCACCACTTTTTTGGCCTTGTTTATAGCCTCGCTGTTCCTTGTTTAAAGCTTTCACTCTCTTCCGCTCTTCGGCCAAACGTTACTTTCCTTCCTTCTCCTGCTGTCGTCGAAGCTTCTCTTCCTGTTTGGCCTCTCTAGCACGTTTCGCAGCTTCTTCTCTCTCGATTTGAAGCTCACGAGCTCGCTAGATTTTGCTTGGGCCGTAGAAAATAGCATTGCCATCTCTTGGATCTCGGATTTCGAGCGGTAACGGTTTTCCTCGATTTCGCTTCTTTTGTTCATGAACCAGGGCGTTTTCAGAAGGATGTTCTCGGTTGACAAGCGGAATATTGTATTATTAAGCTTTTGGACTCTAAAGTCGCAAACATTGTCAACGACCTCCCTTAGAAGCGTTCTAATGCGACGCTAGTCTTTTGCCTCAAGGACGGAGTCTGAAGACTGGCTCGATGAAGGTCTATCCTTCGGCTCCCTAGAAAATCGCGCGAGAACGGTCTCCGGTTGCCAAGGATGTAGACCAATGGATTTCCACCCACTGTTGATATTTTTAACGGTAAACGTCGTCCCCCAGCTTCTCCAGAATAGGCGAAAGAAGTCTCGTTTGGTTACATGACTCAACCCTTGACAATCGTGTAAAAACCGCTCTAGTTCATCGCTATAAGCCTTGGAGAGAGGGGCAAAGAGACTGACATCTAAAGACTGCAAAGTATGCGTCGAAAGTGGCGGATATACAGCCAGAAGTATCCCATTGGCGTCGCAATAGTTGATGAACTTCATGGTTATATGGGAGACGTGACCGTCGAGAACTAGAAGTCTCCGCTTCCTTTTAGCCTTCTCTTTCGTTTCACGATCAAAAATGTTGGTAAGCCATGCGTATCCTAGCTCATCATTTGTCCAGCCACTAGGTGATGAGGTGAAGAAGCAACTATGCTCTGAGGGGTCGTAATTCCTAGAGCCAGGAATCTTGAATTCGGCCGGAAGCGGGCCTGATAAATCAGACCGGGCGACAGAGACGTTCCATCCGCGCAAGTACAAGCAATTGTGATAATCCACTCTCAATTTACATCTTGAATTCTCTGCTTGAATCCTCCCTGCTCATATTGCTGGCGGGAAAAGATTCGCTTGCATTTTGTCAATATTCCGATCAAAAAGCTTTTTCCATTCTTTCCACTGCTCTTCCGCAGTGATCCTATGCCCTTAGGCGGTTCTACAGGGCCTACAGGGTATTGGGGTTGCTCCGCAGCCCTTCAACTCTACCGACAAACACGTATTTCAACAATAATGGCATGTAATGTCAATATATTAGGGCACTAAAAGTAAGTCTGCAATGCCTAAATTGTTTCTAGATTTATGATTTCTGTTGGGTTCAGCTCTAGGCTACAGGTTCGCGGATTGGGTGAAAACAGGTACTGCGTACCACCTTGGACTCCGGATTTTTCGGTAATATTCAGGACTACAGTGTGGGAAGTCTTAAACCGGACCGTCAAGAACACCAAAATCCCCCAAACGCCAACAATAGGAATTTTTAAAGCTGAGAATGTAGAATAAGAGAAAAGTGCATGGTAGATGATTCTACGTTCACAGAATTTAATTATATTCTTTGGTTACAGAGGAATATTGAAAGTTACAAAGAGCATTTTGTATGG
>JAHQZX020001527.1:0-52066 GCA_019804575.2 Pseudotulostoma volvatum
TATTTCATTACCGGATAGTTCGTATTTACGGATCACTTGAAGAACAGCCTCAGCAATATTGTCCCCCGAATGGGTTCTGTGTATACGACGGAGTCCTAGTAGTAGAGTTTCCACCTTGTACTTAGAGCTCATGAAATGGCCCACAACACCGACAAAAGCCATATTATTCGGCAAAGTCCATAAGTCGAAAGAGAGGTGAATTCGACTTTTGCTCTCTTTAAGCCGTTTCTTGATATCTTTCTGACGCTGTTCGAGCTCGGCCATAATCCAAGCCCTTACAGTATTACCAGCCCTCGGAATCCAATCGCAAGGACTGGGCTTGGAATCGAAAGAAACCGCCGAAAGTATTCATTCCCGACTTGCGAAAAGGTCATGTGCATCATAATGATCCACTCGATCAGCCGTAGCTTGAGGAGTTCCCAGTTGAAAAGGCTTGGAATCTGAATAGAGATCCCGGTATTAGAATCCTGAGCCGGAGTTATTTGAAATTTTATTACTCCTCCAGGGCCGCTTTGGGTAATGCCATGCATATCCTTCAAGTGTTTCATAATGCCTTTATCTGAGGACCGAGCAAAATGTTTGAATTTCCCTGCCTTCTAACAGGGCTCGCACTTCCAACGCTCACCCCCATCTTCAGCCTTAGTAGAGATCTCTTCCCCGTGGTTCCAATACCAAGCGTGGGGAGACCTATCCCGTCGCTTTGCTGAACGCGCCTTGCCGCGTTTATAACTCTTACCATCGAAATATGATAAGTGCGCAGTCCACCTAGCGAGAGCTGCTGCACGCTGCAGCGCATAATCTAGTGAAGACATAGCTAATAAGGTCCACTGGCGTAACCCGTGCTCTCTATTATTCTGGTCAATGAAGGTCTTTCCTCGCTGGCCGACTTACTATTTTATTCTATGTAGTCTTGCCCTACTAGTTAAGTCGACTAGGCTAAGACCCGTTCACTCCGGGCTACTACTCCAGTAATGGCTAATAAAGTCATAGCTAAGTGGGCACCTACAGTATGGGTTGGCAGTGGAGAGATAGCCTATTACACCTAACTATCATAGTACCCTGACTAACCTAGTTAGCTAGTTGACTAGAATAACTGAGAACTGATCTGGCTGTCACTCTAGTGTCGTTGAAGTTCCACTTCAACACCGGCCGGTCGGGCTTAGGATATCAGGTGTTGCTGATCGACTAGCAGTCGTGTTTGATGATGATATGGTGGTGGTTGTGTGAAAATTTTTGATAGAACAACTAGGCAACTTAGGCCGTGATGTGGGAAATTGTGCCAATTATTTGCCCATAATACTTACAGAAAAGGCATATTTATTCAGTAAGGAAGCCTCCTATCTTTATTCAGGACTGGTGGCTTATATAAATAAGTTAACTCATTTTAAAATAACATAACAATACACATTTCTCGATTTCTTTTTTTTTTCAGAGTACTATGCCGAAGCCTAAAGCACTCGACCAACATTTAACTACACAATATAGAAGTAGTCACAACCTGTTTAGAGACAGATGTTTATATTGGAATTGCGCATAGCAAACTTAATCCGTACCTAATTTACTCATAGTATCCCCACACATTCGCTCGAGATCTGTATCTCCCGACAGTTCATCACAGAAGTCAGAAAGGATTGACTTCTTACACTCTAATGGCGCGCCCCTCTTGCCCAGCCAGTCTGCAACTGAATGGAATTTAGCCTTCACAGCTTCCAGCCTTTCTCGAATATCCACAGCCCATGACGATATGCCAACGATATTATCCATACTCCCTTGGAAAGGCTGCACGATTTCCTCATATATTTCAAAGCCGTTGTTAGCCCATGTACCCGCCAACTGAGCGAAATGGGGAGGTAATAGGGACCCGATGTAATGCGCACCCGCTAGGCCGTTATACGGGCTACACCACTCGACCAAAAGGTCATAGAAATGTTGAGTGTATACTCAAAATTACGGCCTAGTCCATTATATAGCTTCGTGCATTACACCCGAATATTATGTGGTGCCAAATGTGACAGCATGGCAGCCGCCAGGCACGAAACCATCTGCAATCACAGGTTGGGAGATCTGCTAGAACTTCACTAGGGTCGTGGCCGAAGCCGTTCCTTGCCGTTACTTCCGTCAAAGTTCTCCGACCTGGGATAACAGCCTTGTCGTAAAGAACTTCATCATCAGCAATGAGCTTCCGAGCTTTACTTACTTGCTCTAGGATAAGGCTCTGGACCGGAGATGGAAACTTCTCTAGTTGCAACCCTGGGAAATCCTAGCACAGAGGGCTTTGAAAGCTTCGGAATCTAAGTTTTGTGGAGTCGGCATTGCGTAACAGAGCCTTAGAGCACTGAATAACCTGATACAAAGCCCCCAGGATCGAGTAGCTCCTGTGCATATCGGCTTTGACGCCAGTCTTTAATTTTCGGTGCCATGACTCGACAGGATTCGTAGTTGACACCTAAAGTAAAAATTAGTGTATGAATTAAGGAATAGCTCTGTAAATGGCACAGTAGTTACCTATGTGAGAAGAGGCACAGGAATCTCGAGCATAGCGCGCCCATAGAGCAGTGCATGGCTTCCAGTTTCGCTCGATATATTCTCGGTCCTTCTTGTTTGCTACATTGATAGCCTCTTGGACTGACTCCCTACACCCAGCCTCAGAACGCCGGTAATGAAGAGTAGCAATTATATGCTTCAACGCAGGGGATTTCCCCAGATTTTTCTGAAGCGTCCTCTGTGAATGTACGGAGCAGAGAAGGCATTGTACAGGGGGTTCCATCCCGTTAAAGGTCTCATGAAACCCTTTTTGCTCAGCCGCCGAATCATTGGTAAGGAAGTAGCGTAAGTTCCATCCGCCTTCTCCGCCGCACCAAAAGCGAATTCGCTGCAAGCATTCGATGATTATACCCGTTTCAAGTAGCTTGGTAAAAAAGTGGGCACATGGCACCCAAGAGCCGCATCCATTTCGAACCACTAATGTATATAAGGGCCTGTGGAGACAGGTTAGCGTACTAGTTCTAAGGAGCTATGGTAGAGGGAACTTATCACTCTCTTTGATTGGTGTTGTGCGTTGAGTCCATTAAAGTAAGGACGCCATGCTTCCGAAGGGTTATAATTGTTTGCTTTCGTGCAAATATAAGGGGATGATGCACCCTTGTATTCAACCTCAAGATACGCTGAATACCATTTTTTAGTATGCGCCTGGAGTCATTCCAATGCCTCTCTCGCCTGAGTTTCGACAGAGACATGTCCCGCCACATGGCGAGGCTTCAAGGTACTAATGTTGAGCCTTTGGATGGCGTTCCGAACATATTTAGTTCGAAGTTTATCCCCCCCTTGTCAATTAGACTTTGATTCGAGGCAGGATCCTTCCGTTATCCGCAGCCGAATTTACGATTGCCACTGCAGAGAAACCCTGCAAGGCCTGGGCTTCAACCCATAATCTAATGCCGTCATTAATCTTAGGAGTGATTATGACAACCATCCATAGAAATTACCCGGACGTCCGATAAGGCGTCGTAAACTTCCGTTAGCCGGGCCGGACACCCAAAGGATTGACGAACTTGCTTATTCCTCTGGCCTCCACTTGATGACCGGTCTGCTTTTTCCTTGTGTAGACGGCAGTTCTAATGGATTCGTGTTGATTGCTTCCGCTTCGTCGTGTATGCATTGTTTCGTGTCCAGACATTGCTGACGAATGGCCAATAACGCTGCCATTGTTCAAGTGACAGGGTTACAGTCTCTCCCTCGTTGAGTTGTAAGAGGCGTCGCCGCCATGATCCAAGATCTGGGGGACCAACAAAGCCTGAGGCGGTTTCTGGTATCTCCGAGGGTGTGGGAGTCAGGTCATTAGACTGCAGGATGACTGCAGTTGCAGCAGGTGAATCAAGAGGCAGCCACTCAAATCGCTCAGGCTGCCATGCAGCTCCTCTAAGAGCAGCCTCCCAACCACTTGGGTGTCAGGACCACTACTTACTTCCTCACAAGCCATTGTTTACTGTTTGATTTCTATCACTGACTATGGTTAGTGTAGTCATATACATACATGCTAAAGAACCTGGTCCTTACCTTATAATCAGACTGTAAACCTGAGGTCGTTAGTGACAGATGAAACGCGTCAATTGTTATCCTTATTCGATAGAAATGGCCATACAACGAACCTTGATATTTGCTCCCCAAATTTCCCCCTTTCGGTGCTGAAAATACATCTCTTGGGCTCCTGTGTACCTAGGTGTTTTGGGGATGCTGAATGGTAGTACAGAGACGCGCCTTCTGACGTTGTATGTACCCTCCCTTATTACGATTTCATAATAAAATACCATACATATACTAACTACCTTATTTAATGCCCGCTAAGATAAGGGTGGGTCCACTATATTCAACTCTCCGTATTATCTTTCAAGTGCAAATAGAAATTAAAGGCACTGGAACTTAAGAAGATCAAGTGTTCTCTTTTATCAGAAGTACTAGTCTAGCTCTTAGTACACACATTCATCGATCTCATTTCCAGAACTTATGAGGAGAAATGGCGCCTAAATTTGATGCGGTGGCTTCTACTTCTACTCTGTTACACCCACACTTGCTTCCCAGATTGAAACCGCTATTGCTGCGCTACCTGCTGGCACCGAATTCCTCCAAAAGAGAAGGAGATTGTTGAAAGCCCTGAGGCTGCGTTTGCATGGCTTCAAGGTTGAGCTTTCACTCATGGCTTTGCTCTCGTTATAGAATCCTGTCGAAAAGATCGAATATACCCATCATAAAACTGGCACCAAGAATAGTCGGAAAACTCCCGAGGCCAATCGCAAGAAGGTTGGCACCAAGATCAAAGTAAAGCTTGTAAATTTGGCCTTTACGTATCGAGGCAGAAAAAATTAGGCCGTCGGTGGGCTTTAAGGAGTATATGCCTAGAACACAACCATGCGCCAAATCTAGATCCCTTTGCGTGCATCCAGCACCGAGAGAAAAGGCCTGGGTATTTCCAGACACTACCAGCTGCGCAGGCGGAAATTTTGCTTCTAGCTTCAAAAAAGGATCTGAGAAACTTACCGTTGCGCAGGATAAAATGTTGGCGACCTTAGAACGCATCCCATTAGAACTGTCTGATCCTCTGAAAGGAAGCTTTTGGCAGTTCCGCGCTAGCAGGAAGAGGGCTATGCCAGGTGGAGAAGCTGCTGAAGAGGAAGAACGGGGTCGCGCTCGCCAAAGACGACGGGAAGAAATGAGAGCTGTAGCACTTGCCACAGCCGAAGATGCAGTCAAAGCAAAGGGAATGGAAGTGGAAGAGGACGCCTCACATGTAGCGGAGCGGTGGCTTGAAAAACAGGATGCGATTGTAGATTCCTCGCAATTGCAAAATGAGAGCATCCAGGTGAGCTCCACAGAGCTTAAATCTGATAATTTAGCATTATTTGACAAGATTCAAGAGGCAGACAGTAAGGAGGAAGACTCTAAGGAGATGGACACTGGGAAGGGGAGCTCTGAGAAGGAAAGCAGCGAGGAAAATGAAGAAAACAGCAGTGTGGAGGAAGAAAGCGAGAGGGAAGATAGGAGAAAGGAGGAATGCATGTTTTGCCCCAGCAGCGACAGCAAGCCTCAGCGATTTGGCCCTTATAGAAAGGTTTCAAGAAGACTTGCGTTACAGGTCTCACATGCAGGGCTGTCGCCCAGCATAAGGCCGAAGCAAAAGCGAGAAGAGAGTCTACAAAAGCTGCAGAGGAGGGGGAAAGGAAAAAGGGAATCAAGAAAGGATAAGCTGAAGGAGGTTTCGCAACTGATAGATTATACATTTCAACTGGAATAAATGAATGCTTCAAGTTACTTCGTACTTTAATAATACTTATGAGAGCTACCAACCTACATACATTTTTATCTCGGCAGAATCTCTTACTGCTCTTGGGTTTCCGGTGTCCTCCTAACCATCAGCCAAGCCAACTTGGCTCTGTCACCCGATCAGCTCGTTCGCGAGCCTAAATTGGTCTAATCTTCCACGCCTCAACCACCTCACAAATCTCTTGATCCCAGCCTGCTCTGTTAGCAGTTGCCAAAAGTCTAGCCTGCCGTCCATTCGTATCCCTTCTCTCATCCCTTGGTACCTGGGGCAGTGGATTGTGACGTGCCTCGGGGTCTCCCTTTCGTAACCGCAAGGACACTCGTCACCTCCGGCCCTCCCGCTCTGTGTAGGAAGTCGGCAAGGCCAATCTTTCCCGTGCGCACCTGAGTGTATATGGAGCTTTCAGCCTTGTGGAGGCCCTCGTGCAACCTCAGGGCCTCTTTGCTTGGGGGTTGTGGGAAAGCCTCTGCTGGGCTGTGGGGGCTAGCCCTCCACCTCTCTTCCCATCTCTTTTGTAAAGAGGTTTTGACCAGCCTCCCCTCTTGCTCTTGGCTACGGTCATATCTTCGGTCCGGCTCTCTTGTCCGGCTGGTCCACCCATCCATCCACCCTTCTTGCATTGGGCTTGGATAGCCGACCGCTGCTGCGTCAATGGGCGTTGGCTTGAATCTTCATTTCTCTAGCGGTTTTGGTTCCGTGCGCTGTCCACCGTAGCCAGGGTCCAGGTTGAGGCCTAGCACCCGTGCTTTTGCTACTGGCTTCTTTAGCACCTCTCCAAGCTGCAGGGTTATGTATATACATATTAATGTGTAGTATCATAGGTACTATTGGTTTAGTAGTCCTACCTATTAGAAGGTATATACTGTACCGGTGGATGGGGTTGTCATTACCGTAGAAATGCCGTTGAGATTACGATATTTTTTGAAGATGGTTGTTGGTGCTTATTCCGGCTAACCTCCATGCTGGCTTGGAGAAGAGTTATAAAACTTGCCCTAAGGGGGTTTAATATTTTTCTGATTAGTAATCAGGTAGTACTATGTAGTAGTGGGAGGCCCCAAAAAAGTGAAAAAGAAAGAGAAACCGAGCCAAATGGCTACTGCTCTATGTTTCTGCATACATAATTGATCTAAGGAAACCCAAACATGACTCGTCCAATTAAGCGAACAGTCCATCTTAGACGCTTAGGCCTGGAATGCTCTCGGCGGAAAAAGGCAAGATTAGAGGCCCAAGATTCTGAGATCTCTCGTTCTGATACCGATTATGAGTCTGACGAGACTGATCTTGATTCTGATGAGTCTGACTCTGACAAATCGAGCTTGGGGTCGAATTTCGAAGCCGGGGAATCATACTACACATCCATCCTCTACCGATTCCAAGGCGACATTGAGCTGGGAACAGGGAGCAGAGAAAGAATTGAGAGCTTCATCATACGGGTTTGTCTATTATATGTCTCTTACATATAGTTTGATAAATAAACATTGAATAACCACTATTACATAGATTCGGTTCAAGGTCAACCAGAGCATGCCGACGACGAAAAGAATGTGAGTTTGGCCGGGAGGGTTCGAAAACGCTGAACATTATAGGCATGTTCAAAAGGCAAAAAGACTTGTATATGGCTATCATGAGTGGAAGGAGCTATATGTCCGTGGTGATGACGTGGGCATGATATCACGTGTATAGAGTAACCATTTTTCTTTAAAATGATGCTTTCAGAATCTTTATTTCATGGGTTGGGGTGGCGTCATTATTGTTGGCGTTGTGTTGGTTTTCAGGGCAAGTGTCAGGCACCTGACATATAGTACGCTGACTGGATGACTTGGTAAGTCATCCATTGGGCCTTTTGGCGTTGTGGTGTAGTGGTAAAGTCAGCATCCACTGCCTCACAGCAAGTTTTAAGATTCCGCCACCATAGATAATATGATCTTTGGCTGCCCTGAATTAAGATTGGAATCACCTTTTTATCACGCACGTGCATGAACTAAAAGCCAGGCGAGGGTTAGACAAGGGTCTAGCATTGATGGAGCGTGCCATGCTCATATGGTGTCTATAGGACCTGGGAATCTTACCGCTCCAGATTTTAAGCCACTTTCAAGTTTCGGAAGCGGATATCATCAATCCCGATGTAGAGGATGAGCGATGTCAAGTCTAATCCTTATATTATATGATGCCTGGTCTTTCCACAACTTCTAAGGCTGAGCCGCGTATGATACCAATGTCACGTCCCGGTACCTGTTCCAGATAGCGCGGGGCCAGGTTCTATTTTGGTACCCACCTAGAATGGTTGATCAGGACCCATCGAATCAATTCCTAAACGTCGACAATTTGCTCAGGTTGGATAACCAAAATCAATATGTAGTTGATACACCGGAGGAAAATAAAGTGGTTGGCTTTTGTTCAATTTTCTCTACGCTCGCTTGAATCTAGGAATGTCAATGCTTCGTCCAATGTATTTAAATAAGCCCTAATGATCAAGGGTATGACAGCCGCTGCTAATCGTCCCAACTATAATAGGATCTAGACAGCTCAAGGGGGACTATTTTCGCATTCATTTGTATTTGGCGTCGGTATCCGAAGTTCTTAAATTATACGGTACTAGTACTTAGTACTATAGTAAACCCCAACCAACCAATAAGGGTATTACAGCTCTTTTTCTCCCAGCATCTTTGATTTCTCCGTCGGCTTCCTGTGTCGTTTGATCCACTCTACTATGTGTCTCATTGATAGATTGGTCAATCGCTAATTCTTCCGGTAACCCAACTGACTGACCGAGTTGGGCTCGAAAAGGCTTCATATGTGATGATGTGTTGAATCCAATTCCTCAGGCGCTAAGCGCTTAGTAATAGTGTATGTGGAAAATCAGCGGCGTTGTGAGTCATGTATAATTTAGTGATGATTTTTTGGATCGGGGAAATTATTTTGACATCAAAGGGATAATCATACGTTTGGAATAATACCTGACCGATTATTATTATATGTGCGTATAATAATATGAAATGTCAAAGTTTCGGAGCGCTAAGCGCAGCCAGCCGATAAGTTAGGATCGACATATTAGCCCACCAGCTATCCCCGATTTAGTCAAGGGCTGAGCTACCCTTGACACTCTGGGTTCTCCGCAACGCTTCATTTTCTCTCACATCGGATCCTTCGTTATCTAGTGTTCATCCTACAATACCTAGGTATGAGCTTTCTTTTGTTTCGACCCTTGCCTCTTAGACTCCGAAGTCACCGATAGCTTCGGCCTCCGGTTTGACACTAACTATCTATCAAAAATTATTACCAATTCCCAAAGAGATTGGCCTCAGAAGTTGTAGCCCCAATTCCGGAAATAGTCGTGATACCATGAAATTCCTGAAGAGATACTGGGAAAATAACAGTTCCCCGACAAAGTTGTGCCTAACAGACCGCTACGGCGTTTGGCGACAAGGGCTTTCATGGGAATCCTGCTCCGATGAACGACCCTGACCTAACAGTCCCTGAGGATTCCGACTCCTGCTTCGAGCGATTCAGCCTTATGTAACTCTGAACTAACGTCCGCGTGTCGTTAAGATTCCAATCAAGATCCCTGTCGCTGAGTTGGAGACTTGGATAAGCATATTACATTGGACAATGGCATGGAGATAATCCGCTCTTTATACCGTTTGGCTATTAACCAATCGTGGAAGAGTCCTCTTTTACATTGGTATTCTCAATCTTTTGCCTTCGCGCCGGGTCCAGGACCTCCTTTCCCTCTAGTCTCATGTATTCTTTTTTTTAAAAAAGAAAATTATCTTGTCGGATTACAAAGCACACTCTACTCTCTTAGATCCCTGACACGCCGAAGACAGGAGAACAAGTTTTGGGTCATTGGAAGCTAGCCCCAGAAAGGAGGAGGGTACGCTAAAGTATAACGAGCAAATGAGTAAGTTGTCGACCAAGTGATATGGTTGTCAAACAGATAGCTGAGGCAAGGGCATACAGTATCGGATTTCCAACACTAGGATTTTGGAGTTCCCTATCATGTATCCGACTCGGATAATTCTCGTCTATGCTCATAAAAATGAAGAACAATACACTCAATGGTCTTCACAAGAAGCGCGCAGCTACCTTCAAGTTTGTATTCATAAGTTACTATCCGCTATGTTGTTGTAGTATAATCAACGCCTATATCATCGAGCACCTGTAACACCTCTGAAGCCAAAACAATGAAGTGGAGCAGTCAATCAACAAGTACCCAGCGATTTCTGTTATCGTATTTTAAAAAATGAAAGTTATAGTAACAATACGCAAAGACGGTACGTAATTTAGTTTACGGTCACTTCCACACCACTTATCTATCAATATTCTATATGGATTTTCTCCACCACCAAGCACTTAAATCCAAAGTTTCAGGCAAGTTGTGAGTTAACGCCCGAGAAAGCATTCTATGAATGAAAATTTCTTGGGATATGATGGAATAAAATACGAGGATCTTGTTGGGCCTATATTTACTCCGGCTATTCCTAAGATCTCCCTTACTGTAGTATATTTGTACGGATGATACAATATTCTACGATTTCTTCTGTATACACTAGCTACCTAGTAGCATGGATGCCAAAAATATCGGCGAGGAAATATGTAACATCCAGTTTTTGTTGCGGTTGACAAAAATATCTATTACTACGTGAAAATGAAAGGAAGGCCCATCATGCTTCTTTGATATCACATCGGCAGGGAGTGAAAACGATTCCAGACGGGTGGAGCAGGATGAAGAAGAAATAATTAACAGGTACCACAATAATGTGTTCTAAATTATTTCATTTACGTTAGTTTTCGTTTGCGTTAATTGAATTTGGTGCGTTAGAGTGGGGCGGCCAGCCGCACCTAGCTGGCTGAGGCAGCGATAGGATTATCTTAGAGGCATTCGAATGAATCATAAATGTATCAAACACCACCCGATTGATGCGCATCTAGTTTAAGACTCAATGGAATCGCGTATAGACTCGTTGAGTCGAGTTGTATGTATGTAGTGGTTAGTTAAACTATTACGTAAGCAAATGTAAAGAGGATTGTGGATGCTGCCCTTATATATTCAGGGTGATTTACTGCGGGAAAATTGCTTTGTTAGTGAATAATACCTGAAACTTTAGGCTCTAATGTAGGCAGACGTTTTGCTCAAATTACAATCTAATTGCAAAGAACACGACGTAGGCATTACTTCCAACTATTGCCTCTTAAGGTGCCTATAAACTCCGCTATAACGAACGGAACATAATTGTATGGTGGGGGAAGCCTTGAACCGGAGTAGCGGACATTTTAAGGTCACGTGGTTACATGATCATGTGACTCTGGTAGAGTACCTAGTGTGAATACCATGTATGGTGATATCTTGCATTTATTCCTCACATAGATTATACAGAGTGCTTTATTCTTCAATTGTACTTCCATATTTTCTTATTTATTATCAGAGAATAATATTTAGACAATGCCTCCTGTCAGGAGGCAAGCCCATCATTCCAAAGCCACTGTCAGGCACCTGACATATAGTACGCTGACTGGATGAACCAAGTCATCCATTGGGCCTTTTGGCGTTGTGGTGTAGTGGTAAAGTCAGCGCCCGCTGCCTCACAGCCACTGCGGAAGATTTAGTGACAAGCTAAAGTGGTGGGGCAACCCCCCATTTGGGAAAGTTTGGTAATTTACTGTAATTTATTGATACGTGATCCGTATTACATGTGTAATTTACGGAAGCGGAGTGAGAAATTGGCGGACATTCTCAAGGGTCCCTACCAAAAATGTTCCAACTTTGACCCGCCATCAATCCACCTGAACGCTTAAACTTACAAAAAAGCGGCCTATTTCCAAATAGTATATCCATTAAATAATAAGAAAATAGCTCTGAATACAAGATATCAAATGTTGTGGTTGGTTGATGGCTGGTTGAAGTTGGGGGTTGATCTGCTCCGGTTCAAGGCTTCCCCCACCATACTCTAACGAATTCTACTCTATAACGAATCAAGAGGCCTAACCATTCAATTCGCTATAGGCAGGGTTCACTATACTCATAATATCTGACGATAAATAACTACTAACTTACTGGGGTTTCATACGGTGTTCTACAATTTGCTGTATTCTACGCATTTCCGTATTTGACGGAATAATTACTGCCTTATTAAAAAGGAAATTAAGAGGGGCAGACGCCATATCCTAAATTTGCCATTTCTTCTAACGCCTCCCATTTGTGAAAGCAATTATCTGCAAACTTACGATCTAGATCTTTACATTTAACTCTCATGCGGTGGTATGATGTTTGTAGCTTTGAAAAGGGTGACCTTGTTTGACACTACCTTTTTCGGTTACCGGTAAGTTGACCAGTTAAAATTACTGCAAATGATATTACAATATTGTTACGCAGTGATCATGTGACTACCCAGCAATGCGTGTAGTTGACTCGATTTTCTCCTTGCGGATGTCTCCTTAACCGGACGTACTGTACATGTTCATCCGATTCCTCCTTATATCACAGTCTAAAGAGCGGACTTATTCAATGTTGAATTGGTTTTCATATACTATATGTGATACCTTCAAAGATCTCAGGCACTAATGGGTGTGTTAATAATAATATTGGTAAGCAGGCGCGAAACAGGGGGAAGAATCGATGTGACCGCTAATTTATGCGTATATCTTAAAGCGTTAGTATGCAGCATTAATAATTGCAGAGCAGTCGTGGAAATAGGCCTGAATGCTGGGGCTTTGCTTGAGAAGTTAGTTAATCACTGACAGGTGTTTATGGTAGTTGTGGTAAGAACTTCCGATCTAGTCTAGTGATTAAAGATTATTCTAGGGCTGGCCCACCTTCTGTGCATTAGAATACCCTTCTCGATCTGCAACCTTCAAGCTATTTTTCCGGCGCTCCTGTTGGATCTACGCTGGTGAGTTGTCCACGTCCCAGATGCCGATTGCTCCCTAGCGATGGCCGTGTAGCCAGTCCTTCAAATGCACGCTAGACTGGTGTCTAAGCGCAAAAAGAGAAATTTGGATGCTTCCCTTAGATTTCAAATGCCTCAAGAAAGTGGGGTTCAAGCTCAACGCGGAAAAATTGTGGGTTTATTATATTAATAACATTGTATGATCTGGTGTTGACCTGGCGCCCCGTACAACTATACTTACCAATCTCAGCCGGCAGGACTTCCATTTTAGATACACATAATGATTGCCTTTCAGGAATTGATCAATTTAACCTAAATAAATACTATGTACCTACACAATAATATGTTTACCTACGTATTAGTAATTTGGCAGAACGTGCGTTAAATTGACAAGGTTTTGGATAATGTTTATAGGCGGTGAATTTCTGCCCGCGGAGCTTTGCTAATGTAAGGCACTAGTATCCAGTAGCGTAACAATAGCAATGTACATTATGAACATGTAGCAGTTACTCAACTGAGACCTTGATATTTAGAAGTTGGCACTAATTGTCTATTCGGATCCTAGGTGTATATTCTACATGATATTATTGATATGATAAGTATTATCTATACGAGGCTACTTGGCATACTCTAGCTTCAAAGGACGCTAAGATACTCTTGACTCACCGCTTGGTGGCAGGTGCCCATCCTATATTTACGTATCATATAAGCTCGTCTCCGTGCCTCTATTTCCCAAACTTCATACCATAAATTATCCATCCCTTTCCCATCCTTTGCTAGTGCTATTATTGCTTTGCCTCTCTGAGCTGGTTCTCACACCTTCCATCCATTGTTTGCCTCTATTGCATCTCTGCTCGTTAGACTATTACCGTAACATCCATTATGTCGGTAAGAAGCTCCTACAAGAGGCCGTACTACAAGTTCCTGTCAGACACTGACCACTGAATTAAGAATCATTTTTTCATTGAGAACCCCAACTTGGGCAACAAAGAGCACCCGGAAGAGTCTAGAAGTATGACTATCTGCCTCCATGTTTCTACTCTGAAGCTCCGTGAGCTTGTTCTGACCAGCTGTACAGTCCGAGGTTACAACCCTCTTACACCCCCGTACCTCCTGCAACACGAAATCTCACAGACCAAAAGTGGATTGCAAACAGTCTTGACAGCTCGTGAAGAGGCCGCCGCAATTGTTCATGGCAATGACCCTGCCAACCGGCTAATGGTGATTGTTGGGCCTTGCTCCATTCACGATCCAGACACGGCCCTAGAATACTGTGATCGTCTCCTCAAGTTGAAAGAAAAGTATCGGGATGCTCTTCTAATAATCATGCGGTCCTACTTGGAGAAACCGCGCACCACGGTTGGTTGGAAAGGGCTGATCAACGATCCGGACATTGACAATAGCTTTAATATTAACAAAGGGCTCCGCACTGCGCGCAAACTTTTCGTGGATCTGACAGATAAGGGCATGCCCATTGCGAGCGAGATGCTTGACACTATCTCTCCGCAGTTCCTTGCGGATTGTCTCTCAGTAGGCGCGGTGGGTGCCCGCACAACAGAGTCACAGATTCACCGCGAGCTGTCCTCAGGGTTATCCTTCCCGGTGGGCTTTAAAAACGGCACTGACGGCTCCCTGGGCGTGGCAATCGATGCTATCGGCGCTGTTAAGCACCCGCATCACTTCCTCTCTGTCACCAAGCCAGGCGTCGCAGCCATCGTGGGTACTAATGGCAACGAAGACTGTTTCGTCATCCTCCGCGGCGGGACACGGGGTACAAACTACGATTCGGAGAGCATCGCTGAGGCCAAGAGCAAATTGATCCAAAAAGGCCTACCGCCTCGATTGATGGTTGATTGCAGCCATGGCAATTCACTCAAAAACCACAAGAACCAGCCCAAAGTCGCGGCTGTCTTAGCAGAACAGATCGCAGCAGGTGAGAATGGCATCGTGGGTGTGATGGTCGAGAGCAACATCAATGAGGGTAAGCTCACTTCTTGGACGTCTGGGGTTTCCCTTTGTTTTCCAATGAATTGTCGTGGTTGACTGTGGTACTCTACCAGGCACCCAAAAGGTTTCACCAGAAGGTAAGGCCGGCCTCAAGTACGGTGTTAGTATTACGGACGCTTGTATCAACTGGGAGGAGACGGAAATCGTCCTTGAGAATCTAGCGCAGGCCGTACGCAAGCGTCAAAGCATACCATCCGCCAATGGGACGTCGCATTGATCTTTCAGCTCCCGGATGTAACGGAAGGTATGGTTTAATGTGATTTGAGCGGGTTCTCTTTTCCCTGTGATCTTATCTCTCTCCACTTGCATTTCTCAGATTAAAAAAAAGCAATTTAGAGCAGATATACACATTTCAGTGTTTCAACTTCATATCTAGGCCTAGAAATCTCCGAATGCAATTCGGAATAATCTTGTCATTTTTCATAACAAATAACATGTTGCTTATGACGGCATGAAGTGAAATGTAAAGTGCTGCAGAAAACCAGAGTAGACCTTGCTTGACATTGTTAGGCGTCAGCTACTACGCAGTCGCGCCTCGATCCTGATCTCCCGCCTTTATTCCTTTTTAAATCTTTTAATTGTCATGTATGTGCAGTGCATATGCAGGATTGTTTGCAAAGGGGGATTAATACCATGGGAGCCGAGGATAACGTTACGCATGTACTTAATCCCATAGGAATTCTTTCCTTGTCGACCGATTTATTGATATATAATTGGGACTCTGGAAGTATGCATATCGTGAGGAGGCAAAGGAAACTTGGTCATAACTTCCACTTTCGTTTATAATAATGAAAATTGTATAAGTTATTCTGTTTTTGGATTATGTATGTATGTTACATACAAACAGATCAGTGAACTCTTGTACCATGTACAGTCGCCAGAAGTACCTGACCATCATTGCCTTATCTCAATGCTCAGACGTCCCACGTGACAGGGGCCGAACCCAAACATCAACCAACTTAGCTAGGCTTAGCTTAATTACACAACACAACCATGTGACTTTGTTCGTTGGCTGATCCAGATCCCGACCACTGTTACTAAGCAATTATTAATCAACTTGAATGAGAGAGTTAGAGAGTCATGTAGCTTGGATAGAAGAACCAACGTTAACAGAGCTAGCATGCTATTGTTGAATTTGAATCAAATAAATGGCTCCTACGTGGATCAAGCAGGATATTCCACGTATCTCTCTACGGCGAGATTCCAGCAAGGGAACACATGCCTGGACCGGAACACCATCAGGATTCTGGCCACTACTATTTTCCATGGGATTTCATTGTATTTTCTTTCCCTCTCTCACTCGCCATGGCCAGTAGTACTAAGGTGGAATCTTTCCTCCGCATCGCATCCCAATCCCGTGGAGTCGGGAATGGAACTGATGGACCAATGGGGCGCGGTCCAGGTATCTCTACAGCGAAATCTCGGTGGGAAGGTACTTGCTCCGGCCGTGGTATCATGCATAGGAGCTGGACATCCAAAAAGCGACTCCCAATATGACCCTATCGATTTCTAAGAGACGTCGAATTCGTGCTAGAAAGACTGCAGTTTGTGCATCCACCCTTTGCTACGACAAGGAGCAATCTTGTATTATCCGCGTTTAATCTCACAAAGCCCATATATCTCGCTTTATAGAGAGATAGACGATAGGATTTTTATAATCAGGGCATCCACCAAGAATCAAGGACAATCTTGTGTCTCTCGCAGGCGAGTTTTCGCTATCTGGAGGATTTACTAATTAGGAACTCCAACCTCAGAAGCACTTGGTATATGGGAACTACAGAACAGCTACCTATCTATCTATGATAGGAATTATCCTTCAGAGCAATTTTTGGGGGGTGAGGCTTCACTTACTTTTTCTTCCATCGGGAGCCAAACGAGCGCGCATAACTTTTCTTAGTTATTATTTGCTGAATTTAAAAACCCAACAACGATAATGTCCCGATCGACTACTTTTTAGGATGAAATCCTGTGGCACACATAGGCATTAATCATATGCTTTGCCCATCAAGTCTCAGATATTTTTGCTTAATTGAACGCTCGAGATATTGCCCCGGTAGTGATCGGTTTTTAGTACCTGTATTAAGACGAACGAAGCTAACAATTCACTTTTGTGCTGATCCCCAGCCGCTAGGCCTCTATATTGGCGGCACCCACTCAGCCAAAAAGTCATAGGAGGTTGATTGAGCGTATTTTCAACGCAGCGGCCTGGTCCTCCATTATATAGTTTTATGCCTTACAGCTTCACCTATGATTATTTCATGAGGGATGATGCAATTAGGGAAATAGCGGGGCGGATTGACATCGGTCTTTCACACGTTGGTAAGTTTGCTATCTTGGTTATGAGAGGAAGTGCGTGCATATATAGTTATTCTATAGGTTTTACATTTCGGATTTATCTGGCCAGTGAAAGTTTTTGTTTTAATTCAAGGTTTCCTTAACTTCCGAGGTTGTGTTGCCGACGTTTTCATCTACATTTCTTAAGGTTCAATAGGGTGGGTTGCATATTATCTTGCGAAATGCCATTAGAACTCCGATTATTGGTTACTACCGGGTAGCCTATATGACTATGTAGCACTATATATACAGCGATATAATTAATTCCATTAGCCCTCCATGGTTAGCGTCCTTAACTTGTCACAGAAACTGCAACAACCCAGTTATCAATGATGATTCATTCGGCTGCTAGTTTTTTCGATGACAATGGTATAAAAGCATACATCGTACAAGTTAGAATGCATCTCGTCGTCAATACAGTCTTCGCCTGGGTGTAATAACAATAGAAGTTCTATATTAGTGCTCAACTAATACGGGGTGAACCGTCAGCCTCAGGCTCCTCATGTTCGGGCGCCTCGCCGTCCATCTGGTAGCCTTGTATGCTTTCCTCAAGGTGCGCGAACAGCTTGGTACGTTTTTTGATTGCTGACTTGAGCTTCTTACTCGACGGCAGGCTCTGAATCATTTCGTTACTTACCCTTAATCTCTCGAGCGCGTTTTCGAAGACCCCAGAAATTTCTGCTTTGATTAGCTCGAGTTGTTGCCGATAGGTTCTGATACTTTCATCGTGCACTTCCTCGAGTTGGTCAAGGAGCTTGCTACCACCATGGTAGTACGTGGCCAAAATGCCTTTGATAGCATCTTCTTCGTGGAGCAGGTGCCGCACAAGTTTCTATAATTCACGAGCTCAGAAAAACCTGTGGAGAGATCGGGGACTAATACACACCTTACTGGTATTGAGCAACATGTCAAGCGCTGTTTGATGTGATAAGCGGAGGCAGTTTTCCCATGCATAAACTCCAGTATCGTGCTCTACCAGAGTCTCGGATGCGGCCGAATTCGACCGCGATATAACAAGAGTTTTCTGCACGGAGCTATCTGCGGACCATGATTCATATTCTTTCAGCTTCTTGCTGCGGGTTTCGGAGCCCTTTTTCCCAAATTCTGTCGTTGGGAGCCCCCGACTTTTGCAGCCCTTCAGGCATCCCCTTCCATTTCTTGAATGAATCTGCTCATTTATCTCATTTTTCAATCGCTGCATGCTTGGGAGACGCCTGTCGGATGCGCCTCGGGACCTTCTACCCTTTCTGATCCTTCCAGTAGATGGGAGATTAAACACATCGGAACACGTAGCCCTTAGTTTCCAAGCTTTAGCTTGTTCATTAGAGGTCTTGAAGACTCCTGAATCACAGAGGCTCCTGGTATTACTGATGGACCCTCTATAGATTTCGCTTCCGCTGTCATCAGTAGTGCAGAGACCTGCAGAGCTCGTCATCTTCGCGCAAGGAAGCTCCGCCGCTTTGGTGACCTCCGATGCGATAAACTTCCCTACACTCTTTCTGGAATCCCTGATGTTTTGACTTTGTAATTGTGGACTTCCATTTTCATCAATTACTAATCCACGGAGTGAAAGGGATTCCCTTCCCGGTTTTCTTGAGTACGCCGTGAAACCTAAATGCAGCCAACTGTTGTCACCCCCAGGCTCAGGAAAGTAACGCATTCGCTTCGCAGGAGGTGTCATGGCTTTATTTCTGTCGGCATTTATCGGCACTTCATCTTCTATTTCTATCTCATCTCCTGCAATCCTTCTCCGCGGATTCTTCGGAATTCTAGGACTTTGTGCATGGTTCGAATCAGCACGTTCCAATGTGGTCGAATTTGAATGTAAGGTCCGAAAACTCGGACTATCACTAACAAGAGAAAAGCTAGAGGTCCTATGCCTAGACCAATCGGTCAGCAAGCATAGAAGCATCGATTATGCACTCCCGAAACGACTTGCCTGTCTTCTTTAGAAGTCTGATTGGAGCTACTTGGGGGATCTGCTTTGTCTTCAATTTCCTGAACTAAAATCCTATCAAAGCCACGTCCTATTAATTCATTCAAGAGTTTATTGCTTTTAGAGCTATAAGTCGCTTTAGTGATGGCTTTATCGGTTCTTTTCTGCTCTGGTGATATTACAACTCTCTCCTGGCCCGGCTCTGTAATGTGTGGATTCCGTATTGTCTCTGACATAAATCGTGATATTTGGTGTGATATCCGAGACTTCCTCTCTGCAAGTCCGAGTTCTGTCCTGTCTGCATGATATCCATGGTCGGAACTTCCGATGTGGGCTTCGGAGGACACCAGTGGCCCAGTATGCGGTGTTCCATAAGAAGGATCTTGACGTTTGCCAAGAGCATTAGCGAGCTTCTCTCCGATGCGCTTGCCCCTGCCGGCTACTGGCCCCCCTGGGTCGCCTGAATATTGCTTGGATGGATCATCTTGCTCAAATAGCTCTCCTAGACTTTGACCATTTGATATATTGCCCACTAGTATGCCGGGGAGACATTCATTGAGAGAGCACTTATCAATCAGGGGTTTAACGAACATGTTGATTTCTGAATAAGGGCTCACCGAGTAGAAATCAGCTTGACAAGACCCTGTTCCAATGCCGTTCGGGATTGTATTGGGGTCAACCTGGTTTGATTCAGCCGATTTATCATCCCTTTCGCTCAGGTTGAAAGAAGCTCGAGTGCCCCGGTCCACCAGCCGTGGCAAAGTCATGTCGATAGATGCTTGGGGCAGCACATTCTCTGCAAATTCCAAATCACTGGCTATCGAAGAAGCATTTCCACAGGGACTAATTTTAACTGTGTGACTCTGACCATGAGTTGGGACAATGGGCGAACGCATATCTTGGTCACAAGTAGCATCTGCCGTAAGTCCCTCCCGCTCAGTCTGCGGATATTCTTTGTTACTAAAAGCAGATACTTCTATTTCTACTTGGTTAGCAGCAGCACGACGTGGACATGGTGGTGATAATGGCGTCATCTTGTGAGATCCGGGTTTAGCAGGCCCCCCACGTGTCTTGGTCATTTTCGAATTTTCTAGAGTGACATTCTCTTTGAAACTTCGCATTTGCTTCCTTGGAGATGTTTTCTTCACTTTGGACTTTCCTTGCGGCTTTCCTCGATGTGGGAGCTTCTTATTCTTTCCTGGTTCTATTTTCTCTGCCATGTTAACGACTCCCCAGTCCCATTGTGCTGCCAGCCCGCTATTTGCTCCGTAAATTTTCCGGCTTGGCCTGTTTAAGCGACTTGATGAGGTAGGTGCAGATTTCGTTGATTCGGTATTTAGCTCTAGCGCATGCAACCCCGGTAGTTTTTCAGGGATACAGATATCCGTATAGGTCACATCCTGCACTGCTCCCAGTGCTCCGTGCTTTCTGCCATCTTGGGAATCCGGTATAGTCGTTATACCGCCACCATGTATTGAATTTTGACCCCCCCGGCTAATACTAAGTTTGCAAAATGGATCCATTGTCTCTAGGGCCTCTATCGCGTGCGGTAAATGTGAACTCTGGGAATTGGATATCTGTATGAGGTCTTGTTCATGTGCCTGTGGAATAGAACCAGTGAGGCACCCAAAGTCGTACGATTGTGTCGCCTGCTCTCCAGAACAAGGCGCTGTCTGCGGGGGAAAGCCTAAGTAGCTCGAATTAAATCCTATGAAGGTCGTTTCAGAAGGATCTGGACCTGGTTGGACCTTATCGACCCCCAGCTCTATTTGTGAAGTTGCTCCCACCTCAGAACAGTCCTCAGGAACTGTAATATCGTTAAATTTTCTAGACGATAGGTCTCCATAATCTCCGTCAGGCGTGTAACCCCTTACCATTGTGGGTGGTATAGGGCCCAAGACATGCTCAGTTTGATTCAGCGGGGATTTTCTACTTGGATGATCGGAGATCGCCTCAGGCTCTGAGGATTTCTTTGCGACTCCATCTCCGGTGTCCAATTGGATAAGAATCGACGAGGTCCTTCGTGCACACTGGAGTTGGCGGTTCCAATTATCTATACCTAAGGCCACGCCTTCACTAGAGTGAAGTGCGAGAGTTTCTTGGTTTCGATTAAGATGCATGGGATCTTCACTAGAGCAGTACGTGCTCGGCTTCGCTAAACATATGTCGCTCGGGGCATTTTTCTTTGTAATGATAGATCTAGCTGGGATAATATTGTGGCCCAGTTGCATTTTCTTTCCTATATTGGCAGGCAAATTTGCTGTTGGCTGTTGCTCCATTAACAACTCTAAATTTTTGTGAATGGCTTCACCAATTGCCCTCGACAAGGGGACCAGGGAATCCGAGTGAATGATATTGATAAATGACGCTTTCAGGAATTCTTGCTGCCCGTTGAAAATGTAGGACCACGGGGGTATCAGTTTCAATCTCAAAGCGAACCTGTCTCCTTCCCTTGTTGAATCAAGGGAGATGGGGTCTAGGTCGGCTCCATGTAGAGGGATACTAATGAATCGGAAATTCTCTGACTTGCCCTCAGAGGGTACTATGAAGTTGAGATCATCCATGATGGTGACTCCAACCGTACCGGAGTAGAGTTTTTCACTGATTTCCAGTGAGCTAACAGTATATGGAAATGGTAAACTTTGCAAAGTCAGCTTCAAAGTGTCCTGATGTAAACCCATGTACACACTGACCTGGATTTCGAATTCACCGGATGATCTGCGGTTAACTTCTGAATAAAAGTGCAGACAGTAGAGATCCAATTAGAGCAGCCAGGACTCAGTTCATTAACAGCCAGCTGCAGAGATGTCGAGTCGACGAAATCGTCTTTAGCTAAGAATAGCTCTGTTTTTATGCCGGCTGTGATCATCTCCCAAATTATGCCCGCGGAAACAAAGCGTAAAGACCCATCTAGGGTGTAGCATAAAATAGATACTAGGTGGCTAAGTAATAATTAGTGAGGATTTGCAAATCTTGAAGAATGACTTGCTAACCGTAGATTCTCGGGCTCCATCACCAATAATTGCCTGTTTTCTTCGGAGTCTCGGATCAGCTCTAGTAAGATTTGACCAGTCTGTTACATCTTAGCCGCGGGCCCATGGAAGTCTCAAGGATGATATCATACCCATCTTTGTGATCTAGCAGCCTGATGGCCTTGATTCTCTCCCACAAAATATCGCACCAAATGTTGGAGGATGTTCTCAGCTATACGGCGCTTTTTCTGCCTAGCAAGGTATCCAAGTCCTCCTCTAGCGCTCGTTAACTGCTCGATAAACCCCTATGAAAATCAGGAATGGGACCCGAAACCAAGGGAATTGACACAGTACGAGCAAAAGGTACAACCCCCGTTCTTGAGTGATTGTAGGCTCCGTTTTCAAAAGCACATGAAATGAGCAGACAAGCAAATTGATATCAATCCTGGAGAAGGTTTTTTCGCTAGCGGTATTTAATATCGAGACGAGCTCGTCCACTGTTGATGGTGCGAACGAAGACGGGAGTTGGGAAATGGAAGAGACGAGATCATTGGAATGTCTGGAGCGTTCAGAAATATTTGAAATTGGTCATGGGATATACATACATTGTAGGATTCTCAGCCTCTGCAAGGCCAGTGGCGAAGCGGAGCCACGCAAGTAGATTGTCGAAAGGATGAGGCTCAGCCATTGGGTTATTGGATATCTCCACCTCCATGCACGTAAGAGATATTCGGGTTGTTACGCCCTCATCATCCAAACCTCAGTGCTTGAGATCATTTCGGATGCATGGTTGAAGAGCTTGAGTTCAAGGCTGTGATACTACGAGGCACCTGGGTATATCTTACTAGCGGATAGAATTCCTATATTCATGGTTGGAGGAGTCTTTAGACCTTGAAGCCAGCTGGCTATCGATCCCTGACAGAACTTCCCGCAATGCTATAAAACTGGATACATCACGTGGAGAATGACAGCAACATGTATTATTATGCGATCACAATAATCACAATATTGTTGAGGATGCTTGTAAGAGCTTGAAATCACTATAAAGGGTGTTAAATTAGATGACATTTATATAGAGAGATGCTACATGGACAACCCTTTCTATTCATCACATACAACATTAGTTACTATAGTAGAGCCACGCCCTCTCTGTCATAATCGCTCGCTCACGATCGTACGCCTTTCTACCTCGGATTTGTACCAGCATGAAAACTTTGAAAATAATGCACCACCAGCACTCTATATTGGGATCATGGTTAGTCCATATCTACTACCTAGCTTCTATTGTTGGTTCACCATCTCGTCTTGACCCTGAGCACTACTTCCTCCTCGTCCCCGCCTATTTCCGATCACTCGTACTCCCCCTAGTCTCCCACAGCCTCGCACCCTTACGGCATCTAGTCCATTTCCTTGTGTTCTATCCGAAGGCCCTATACCAAGCTCATATCCAAACCCGGAAGCACCACGCCGCAGAAATCCAGGACTACTTCCAAACCACTTGCACCCCGGTGCTCGCATGCTGCCATCAGCAGGTCGACCCCTTGCTTGTAGAAATCTTACCGTACCTTATTAGATGGTCATCGTCTTCTACCTCACACATAGTCATAGTCAAGAGACGGGCGGACCGTGGCAACTTCGAAGGTAGGATAAGTTAAGCTCAGGGGCCGCCTTCTTCGGTGAGGACTGTGCGCTTCCGTTCTTGCGTTTTGGCGCCATCGTTGTTGAAACTATAAATAGTTCATATTGCCTACGAGAAAGAAGGTAAATAAAAGTCATGTGATCTATGTGCAAAGAAGTCGGTTCTAATGGCGCTAAGCTGCTTTGGCGAAGAGTGGTTGTGTAATTACCTAATGAGGAGGAAAGGTACATGCAGAAAAGCCACACCTTTGCTCAAATTGAAAAGTCGCTGGGAACCCGGTATTTCATTTATTTCATTCACACGCCCTAATCTCGATCGAGAGGAGTTCGAGGCTGCTCATCGAAGTTTGGCGATCGAATATAAGATACTTATCCTAGTAGGTACTCTCGATCGTGGTGACTTCTATATACCTCAATGAATATCCCTACATGGGCCCATCAAACTTCTATGTAAATTCAGATCTTGTTGCTAGATCGAAATTAAAATCTGTTCTGGCCTTCGCATAATGAAATGGCATCTTAGAGCCCTTACTATAATTAAGATAAGGTTGAATTAGAGAGTAAAGAGATCGAGGTTGAGATACACCGGTGTAAATTTAAACCACGGCAGAGTTCGGATACATCTACTACTAATTCATTAGAACGAAGTAACTGTGGGGGATGTAGAGTGGCGGGCGGAAAGAGTCAGTCGATGATTTCCTCGGTCTCTTCGATGATCTCCTCCACTATTTCTTCGACAATCGCATCAGCCTTAGATTCCCCAGCCTGCCCCGCTCCATTGATAGGGTCCGATTCATCCCCTTCCTCGGGAAGGCTCAATTGCCTTCTTTCCTCGGTGAGTAGCTCTTTTTCTTTGCGAACCCAGGCGAGCCACTCGTTGAGAACGCGTTTGCGCTTCTCAACTACCGCAGTGTTGGCGATATCGACAGCATATTTGTCCTCCTCATCGAATTCTCGAGAGTACTCGCGAAGGTTTTTTCGGACTTGTTTCTGCTCCTCTTTGCTCAAAAGGGTCGGGGGTCGTGGGCGCCACAGGAATTGCTTAAATTTCTCCGTTGGATGCTCGGCGAGGGTGGTGCCAGAGAAGGTGTGGATGCTCCAGCCATTCTCCATCTGATAAGATGATCAGCGCACATTCTGGCGAGGGCGAGCGGAAGGAACATTTCTTACCGAATGAGTCCAGACGCTAGCACTACTGACGACATAACGCCCTGTTGGATCCCAATCAATGTCTGTAACGCCATAGTGTTCCGTTGACTTCATAAGTTGGAGGTTTGCTGCAAGCTCTTTCTCGGCCTCCAACTTTTCTCCCTCAAAATCCAAGTCCCAAAAATCAAGGTCAAAATTCTGCTGGGAATGAACGGTAGCAACTACGACGAACCGTCCTTTGGGGGACCAGTAGATCCCGTTGCTTGTCTTCTTCTCGATGGTGCGGATGAGCCTGAAGTTGCCCACGCCGGGCCCCTTGGCCTTCTCAGGGGCAAAGAATGACACAGCTGTTTTGGGGGCAACGGCGGCGCCGGCAGGCGCCTCACCAGTAGTGATAAGAACAAAACGGTCTCCTTTGGGCTCCCAAGCGAAGTTGATGACCGTATCCCTCAAACTGTCGACGACCTCAACGGGAACCCCCTTTTCTCTGACGCGGAAGATTTCCAAGTTCGTAGCCATAGATTTTTTGGATTTCGAGTGACGATCCACCTTAACACAGACGTAGGCAGCTTGGGATTGCCAGTGAAGCTTGACATCAGAAACATTGAACAGATTTCTCGTTCGCACAATTTCCTTGGTTGGAATACTCATCAGGCCAACCTTAGCTGGATTACTTCCAATTTCCGGAGTCCAGAAGCATAGCAGTTGTTCGTAGGACTTGACTCCTTCACGACTAGGGGTAGAGGGTGCCCACTCAAAGTCCATTACGCCTTCAATTTTGACAGATGTCTTGTCTAATAGTGTCATTCGCGGGAGTTCGTAGATAGAAATGGACTGCTGTGGCAGCATTCTTGCGACATACTTCTCGTCCGCGGACCACTTGAAAGCCGGCCATTGGACCTTCTTCTTCGGTGCAGAGTCTGTCTCAGAGCCAGAGAGGTCATGGGCCACAAACGATCGTAAGGGTTTTCCAGAAACAATGTCCCAGATAATGATGTGCTTCCCATCCTCCTCATAGGTGAGGACGGATTTTCCTTCCTCGACTTGTACGGGGCGAGCCGACCAGGTGGTGAGATAGCCCTCGCTAGGAGAAAACTCAATTAATTGCACGTATGGGTGTGGAAACTGCTTCAGCTTTGAGAAAGAAGGCCCGCCCCAAAGTTGCACACCTTGTTGGTGTATTGATGCAAAATAAGTCCCTTGCGGTGACCATTGTACAAAGAGCTGTGTCCAATGCGGCCGGTCTACAATATTTTCAGACAGATCCCTTTTCATATTCCAGAATACGCCCACTTTGTCTCCGCGATACAGAGCGAATTGATCCCGGGCACTGTGATCACCCAACCACCATCGGAGATGCTCCTTCTCCTTAAATGGTTCGATATGCGGGGGTTTGTATTCTTCATCAATCCGCCCTTCACGACCATAGCGATCGATATCTGTCAGTTTGTTCACGGCTAGGGTGTGCTTCTTATCAAGAGGGGCTCCGTGGAGGTGTTTGACCGCTGCCATTGCTTGTTCCGGTGACTCGTACTCGACGAACGCATATCTACCATGGTGAGCAGC
The DNA here is from genome assembly GCA_019804575.2 of Pseudotulostoma volvatum. Taxonomy (NCBI): domain Eukaryota; kingdom Fungi; phylum Ascomycota; class Eurotiomycetes; order Eurotiales; family Elaphomycetaceae; genus Pseudotulostoma; species Pseudotulostoma volvatum. The sequence continues at coordinate 26,308 of JAHQZX020001527.1, forward strand.
TTCAACTAACGCTCATTGAGGAATAGCCACCCACCCTTCAGATGTGTTCTTTTCGTTGAGTGGCATGAAGACTGCATCAGCGCTCGTCCGTCCGACCGTGTTGAGCTTTCTCAGTAAAAATTTAATGAGTTTATCTTTCGTCTCTTCCGACACAATAGGCAGGCCATCAAGGACCACAAAGGTGTCTAAGCCTTCCTCCAGCCGGACTTCATAGTTGGCTTTCAGATCTATGATCGAAGGGAGATGCAATGTCAGCAGACAGAGAGGAGGTCATTTCCACACATCATGGAGGCTGACCTGAGAAATCAATTTCCTCCTCCTCCTCCTCGCGAAGATCTTGCTCAGAAAGAGTGTCGAAGCTAGGCGCCATGGCGGGCTCTCCAACCAAATGAGTGACCGGGCGTCACGGAGGTGGATCGTCGCGGAAATAGGAGAAACCGACTTGGGCGTTATTGCGCTGCTTGTTAGATGAATTATCACTTAGGCAAAGATTCATTGTGTGGCGAGTGGAGATTACCTCAGCATGTTCAGGCCACGTGATTCACCTCGGTTCTCAGGCCTGGTCTCAAGAGTCCACCTAGCAGCCTCAGCCACACAGAACTAAAACAGCTGTTGCCTCGGAACGGTTTAGTGTGTGGCTGTGAGGTTGGGCTTGAGCTTTTAAGGCAAACCATTTTCATTTATCGTAGAGGCACGTGATTCATGCACTAGTCCATATTAAGTAAGTTTGTTGTATTTTACCGCAATTTTACCGTAATTTTACGTGTTTCATTGCCCAAATTTTTCGGAGGTTTGGCTCCACAAGGACAAGAAATGTTATAAATCTAAGGGCTTACATTTGTTAATTGGGTAAAATACTACGGCTTGAAGCTTGCAGATTCTTAATAATGTATGGTACTGTGGAGTTGATAGGGCTTAAAGAAAAGCTGTGAATGTGGGTAGGATTAGTCACCATAGCAGTTTCTCTGCACCTAAGAGGCCACACTGAGAATCAACTGTAAATTGAAAGGGAGGTGAGGTGGGGCACGTGATAGGTGGACTTGTAAGAATACACAAACTATTGAAACTGTGACATATCTCTAACATAGCGAGAAATTCTCACGAACACGTTTTCAATAACCAAAAATCGGAGTGACAATCTACTACTTCACAGTGTTCCTCATTTATCTAGGGCACATCATGTCACAGGATCATCATTCTCAGTCAAAACAAAGGAGCTGATAATGTTCAAATCTGCTGCATTAATCACTTCTGTGATAGACAGCCAAATCGAATATGAACTAAAGAGAAAGAGGCTTTTGATTCAAATTAGATGCTATATTAGTTCAAAGGAGAATGGAGAATGGGGATTCATGCTATTGACAAGGAGGATTTCTCGGGATGTATCAACAGCTCTTTTAGCAGCCAATATTTGGGGTGGCTTCAAAGCTGCCCGCCTCTGTCCATCATCGCCGCCACCTACCGCCCAAAGCAATTTATCATTTGAGGCAGGGAAAAGACAAGCAAATGTTCATGAACTCGATCCGCAAATGAAATGAATCGAAAAGCTGCGGCAACACCTGGCGGGATCACCATCTAACCCTGTTCAAGGTGGTTGATAAGCTAACCAAAGTTGCTGAAATGACGATGTTAACACTGGGCCGATACTAACGCGGAGTAGAACAGCCCCTTATTATCTAGGTGTGCACTGTGGAGCTGATGGATAATAAAGAAATTCCAAGCGCTTAAAGTAGTTATGTAACGTACGGCTGCATAACTTTTGATTAATAACATTTCTATATTATCCTAGCAAGGCTTAGACATTGTATAGATGAATCAAATGTGAACACTAATCATATCCCATATCAGCTAGGTATGGCTGGTCATGAAGTGGCTGTATTTTCAAATCAACTAGGGCTCCTATCGAATTTACGAATTTCGAAGTTCGACAAATTCGTACGAATCGAACTCGAACCGAATCGCCCGATTAAAAGTTCGAGTTCGAACTCAAATTTAGCCAGATTCGATTCGTAAGTTCGTAAAATTATAATCATACATAGATCATTTACCCGCATGAATTAATGTTGCTGTACATGACTATTTTACATGCTTTTCGATTGGTTCCTTCGAATCAAATTGTCGATGGAACAGAGATGGGTCAGGGAGTTTTGTCAATCAGGGGTGTTTTATGGTGGAGAGGAAGAAGTTTGGTATTTCGAGGGTGCCAGGTGGCAAGACTATACAGACTCCCGACTAAGGATACGGGTGAGGGCGGCAAGAGAACTTCCAGCCAACATCTTACCTCTATTACGTGATAAAAGTTCGACCACGAGATGCGATGCGTAGGTATAAGCGTCTATTCTTGTTCCTGTCCCGAGGTTCATTCAGGTCTTCCGAATGTATTCTGTAGTTACTAGATATATACATGCGGCCTGGTCTCGATTTGATATAAAGAAACGCAGCAGGCTACAAATCATACGTATGTACAGGTTATTATCAAGGGTTATTATTACTCCTGGATCGGCATGTTTATCAGCCCCCATATTTGCTGGGGTGGTTTTTGGATTGGCCTCACCGTATCTGTCGGTAAAACACGGTGGTTGTGTGTACACACAGGGGGTTGGTCAATAATCATATAATTCTTTACTCTTTTATTTTTCTCTAAAAGGGGAAGGGAAGAAGGGTGCGAGTATACGGAACCGGGTAAATCTAATCTCCGGCCCCGGAAGGCCAGTTGTCCCGACAGTATCCATTACGAATCCAAGAAAGGATGAATGATGATGAATCTGCCAGGGCGATGAGCTTCTTCAATGCAGATGATGAATTCGTATAATTCCTCACTCAAATCGTAGCCGGCCTTCCGGGAATTGATTTCACATAGGAGGGGACGGAATCATGAGTGTATTGACATATACTAGGCTACTAGTATCTGGCCACAATGTAAATCCCCAATCCATGACTAAACTACTTACCTGGCTGTTACCTCAGTGCATCCAGACATCCCCAATCGTGCATTACATCATCTAGAAGCTCAAAGGCACATAAACTTGGTTGATTTCCTAAATCAAAAGAGGGCAATGCTGTTATCTTCGCCGACGGAACCGGAACTTGAGTTCCTCATCACTGTCAGAATGCCGCGCTTCTCGTGTCCTCTTGTGATTCCGGATAGATGGAGCGGGTGGGGTCCCGCCTTGATCAGATGGCTGAGATACCAACATCTGAACTTCTGGTTGACTCGGCTCTCTGTCCCGTGGCCGATCTCCGAGATCATGATCGGGACTGTTTCCCCTATTGGTCCAGTAGTGATCCCCGATGCCGAAGTCCTTTCTTTTGACTTCCATTAATGGTAAGATAACAGCCTGGACCCGGTGCCGTGGCGCGTCCATATCTCCCCTCCTTCTGAACTTTTTAAAGTTCTTCCGGCCATTCCATCGGTCGTCCCATTGACTCCCATCCTCGGTGTGACTTGATGAGGTCCGTCTCAAGGAAACGTCCATTTCTTCTACCACGGCAAGGTTCTTCATTTGTGCCACCGTCATATCCTGGATAACTGATTGAAGAGAGTCTTGTTCGTGTCGTCGCTGCCGTGCCGCCAAGTCTTCAGCTTCACGGTGTTGCCGCGCTACCTCGAGCACATCGACCTTCTGGCGCTTGGGCTTAGGGGGTGCTTCGTGGGGCGGCTTGGGGCCAGGCTCATCTTGATTCACACTCTGCTCTGCCCGTCGGCGTTTCATCGCCTTGGCGCCGGGAAGAAGACTGGCCATCGTCTCTTCGTCACTTTCCGCACGTAGGCTGGCTTGTTCTGCTTGTTCTCGTGCATCGTCCACATCCATTGACTGAAGGAAACGTCAATGGCTGAGTCGGGAAAATCACAAAAATTACACTGATCGAGCCTTACCTGGGAATCGTTGCGGGGCTCTTCATCAGCCCCTGGAGAATAGGCGGGAATCGAAGCCATATCGAAGCCATCGTCGAAGGCCTTGACTTTACTAACGAAGTCATTGATTTGGGGTCGTTTAGTAGGTTTGCTTGGGGCCGGAGCAGCAGCAGCAGCACCCTGTTGGGGCAGCTGCTCATAGCTCTCTGGAGTTGATATACTGTTTTGTGCCGAGACAGCGTCGAGGCTCGCCAGCGTAACTTCTCGGGGGAGAGGTCGATGAAGCGGAGAAGCATCGCTGCTCAAAATTGCATCTAAGAATTCGCTTTGCTCTATTACACGTAGGTCCATCATCAATGCCACCTGGTTACCTAGCTCGATGGACCATTCCTCATAGCCCCCTTTGGCCCGAAACCGCACAAGTACCACCCGGTCAGGGCTGTCACGATCGCCTTCTAAACCCTTCTGGCCCCCTCCATTCCGCATGAATTGCACTATCTCCGATGCTGTTGTCTTACCATTCTCGATCGGGAATAACAATGCCTTGCCATGGCCATTGTTGATTGGAGGCTGTAAGTTGCTGAATTGTATCTCATCGCAAAAGACGAAGGTGTATCCCTCGAAGATGTAAAGTCGATCTAATTTGGGAGCGAATGCTGCCGCATCTCGTTGAATAGGTTCTTTCCCGGGGGGTGGGATATGGAGTGCAGGATCCGGCCATGCAGCATTGAAGTCCTCTTCAAGAGGTGAAAGTGACTCGAGGTCTTCTAGATTACTCGGAGTAGCAGCATACACAAGAGCATCGATATATGAATCCTGAACGATGGGTTTCCCATTAATCAATGCTTGGAGACCTTTGGCAGTATTGCGTTTGTTTTGCACGACATGTGTAGTTGTTCCAACAATATACTGGATGATCGTCTTGATATCGAGGTCTTCTAGCCGAGCACGGATCGGGGCGAGAGGGTCCTTTGCCTTAAGCTCCTTAGACGAAAATGAAAAACTGAGAACCGTCGGTCTCCAGTCAATTCTGAAGTCCTAGTTAGCACCTGTTACAGACTTCAGCACAGATTATGCTTACTTCAAGGCATGCTGGTAATTTCCTAAACCCAGTGTATGCCCTGAGTTGTCTAAGATCTTGCGTTGCCCCTTGACCTTCTCCCCATCAATAATTGTGCCATACTTTGTATCTTGATCGGTCACAATAAGCTGTGATTTTGCATAGACATGGGACTACAATGGTCAGCGAAAAGCCGAAGTTGGCAAGGGGAGTACATACACCATCGCCAGATTTTACTGGTGAAACCTCGATTATCAGATGTTTCCTTGAGATAGAAGTGTGCTGGATGGCATGACGGACTAGATGACATGGAATATTAACACAGCTCGATTTCAGACTTCTTGGGCTTGGGGGCAGAGCCTCACCTCCATCCTTTTTAATGCGGCCAAAGAGATATGTCTTTCCGGGCCGGAGCCACACAGTTTTCCCTAGGAAAGGATTCAATAATTGTCCAAGGCCTGCTCCCGCTGCCTAACATACCTTGTAAGAAGTCTCCTTCAGAGTGAAGAATCCACATACTGTCCCTGTGAAGCCGGTCTGCTGCCCTTCATAGTTCGGATGATGGGGTGAATGTGAGAGGGTGACGCGTATTCACGTGATGCCCTGGAATTTCGGTCTCCCTGTTACAGAAATAGCCATAGGGCCATAGCAGTCTCAAGCATTAGCCTTAGGCCATTGCTGGGTAAGGCTAGTTAGGACACGGTCGACCAACAGAAGGTACTAATGTCCTGTACGGTATATGACCTATAGTATAAAATGATTACATGCCCGGTCCTGGGTTGTCTCGATTTTTTTTTTTTTTTTCGGGAAAAAGTTAGCGTGGAACTCTAAGCGTGACACGCGCCCGTAGTCGAGCCAGATTCTATCATATATAATAAGAAGATTAGAGGTCTAACGTATGATTTCACTCTTACTGCTGATGCACGGAACGATCCCTACACATGCTGGCATTACGAATCCATTGTTGAGGTGTATTCTCAACGTGAGTATATTTGTAGGCTTACAGCTAACAGCGCGCCAGCTCAATAATAGTATAGGTGCATCGCTCTCGGCTGAGACATAATATCATTTCAAAAGTATCGAAAGAGTATGCAGTTTACAGCTCTTCTCAACGATGAGAAAACTCATGCTAGATGCGGGAAATATCTTTCGAAAAGCATTGGCAATAAATGGTCTGGAAGATAAGCGTGGGCGCCAATATCATGGATGCCGTGCCCACCAATAGGTAAAGAAGCCGAAAATATCTCCTGTGTTTTGCCCTCGGAACTCCATGGTTGTTAAATTCTAATGTCGCCACGGATAGATTAAATATCGCTTATTCAGGCCCCTCAAATCACCTTCCCAATTGAACGATACTCAACCCTACCAGCGTTATACGAAGCTATACCATCTTCTAGGAATCATATTTCGTTGAGCGAGGGGCTGCTGTTCCCTTGGTACGGGTGCACAGCCAATGCCTCTCGGAGCCGTCCATCAAGACGAGTCGTATTGCGTTTTTCATTCGTTGCTCGGTAGGATGTGAAGATTACTATTTATGGCACCGCGGTAAGCCGCTACGCATGTAGAACACCACTGTCTCTACCAGCCGAAGGAAGCAGTTTCTCATACTCCCTGCTTTCTACCTAACATACTGTGGGGGTTACGAAGCACCTCGATTTTTGGCCATCCGAGATTTGTCATATCATGGTAATAGTATACTAGTGGCGAGAAGAACAACCGTCCTGCCACTGGTGTCACGAAATTTTCGCTGACTTGTGTTGTTTCCGCTGCTCTAAATACAACTTTCTTACACCGGCAGGGGGATGAGTGAGCCCGTCACGTAGATTTCGGCTCCCGCCTGCCTCCCATGACTTATTGGATGAACACAAAGTTTTCTTTTATAGGGTAATATGAGGAACCTCTTCGGCTACGGGCGCGTGTCGCGCTTAGCGTTCCACGCTAACTTATTTCTTGAAGGGTCTTATGTGATTACTGGTTACCCCGGCTCTACGTAGATCCGTCTCTGTCTGGAGACTACTTCTATTTTCCTTTTCTTTTCTCTTCCCTTTTAGTTAACGAATCCTCTTTATACATAAGGCTCTACATGGTTGTATTGTCAAGATGAGCCCAGGTATTCGTAACTACACCGCCACCTGTGGCTTGTAGTAATCTAAGTGCGCATGCCGAAAAGATCTAAGATATGACAAGTACATACTTATATATGATATATTAGTACCTACGAAAGCCGATAGATTCAATACAATCACATTTGTCGAACAATAAAGGAAACCATCGAGTCTAAAATAAATATATTATATTTATTTTAGATAGATGGTAATAATATCATACTATCAAATATAATAATAAAATTCTTTTATACAGCCGGAACAGATTCATTACTTTCTCAAGGATCCCGCTTCATATATGTTCTCAGCGCTTGAGGATGGGTGGGTTGTACAGAATCTTCCTTGTCTTGATCGGCGCCCATTTGTATCTCTTAACCCATACACTCAATGCAAACAGTCCAGTTAGCAGTGTCAGGGCTTTTAATCCCATTTTTTTGCGTTCGTCCATTTCCGGCTCGGCAGCCCAGTTTAGGAATTCGGTTACATCCTTCGCCATCTGTGAGGTTGTAGCAGGTGTACCGTCCTCATACTCGACCAGGCCATCAAAGAGAACGCGAGCCATAGCGATGCCTACGAACAGGAATATGTTAGCTTTGCACGTTAAAGCGCTATACCAATTGCCATACCAGTTCCAGGGAAGTACGGGTTGAAGTTCAGCCCTTCTTGGACTGAGGCGCCAGCCGGGGGTTCCTCCGGATAGCCGGTTAGAAGACTGAACACATAATTGCAGCCACCATGACGACCTTTGATGATTAAGCTTAGATCAGGCGGCAGAGCTCCGTTGTTGGCGGCTCGGGAAGCCTCCTCGTTCTTGTACGGTGGGGGAATATAGTCGGACAGTTTTCCAGGACGCTTTTCAATCTCGCCCTCATCATTTGGCTCGGTGTCGTACTCATGCTCCTCAGCCATGGCTTTCATCTCATCCACCGTGTGCATAACACCCACAAACGCGCGCCACGGAACACGGGTAAGTGAGTGGCAGCTCGCGCAGACTTCACGATATACCTGGAACCCACGGCGAAGGCTGAAGACGATGGTGAGCTTCACATTACATCAGGGGAGCCGTGTCACTTACGCTTGGTGATCAAAAGTCTGAATCCATTTCTGATGTTCCCACGGGTACTGAGTGGCATGCAACCTGGTGTAATGGATCGGAACGTCAGCTCCTAATAGCAATCTAATCGAGCCAGCTTAGAGTGCCGGACCTCGGGATGTACGGCAACTGACCCTTCTTCAGCAGGAGTCATAGCAAAGACCTCCTGTCCATAGAGGTGATAGTACCATGTGGCTGAACCGATAGTTGCGAGTGTTGCCGCAGTCGCCGTGAGAGTGAGGTAGAACGGAGTGGAGATAGGCTCGAGAGAAGACGCCCGCTAAAAAATTCATCAGTTAGAATGCTGCAATACATAGGCTATGCCACTGCCATTCTCAGTGCAGGCCAATGGCAATCCTAGTTGTTGCATACCGTGGATGACTGGCGGAGACTCTGTCTTGCAATGGCGTGGGAGGGTGCGCTGCGTAGAACAGACCGTGCCAGCATGGCTGCTAATGGAATCAAGGCCCTCCAATCAAGGAAAAAGAGAGAGTATGGAATGGAGAGGCTGAGGAGGCAAGGAAGGGAGGAACGGTTAGCACCGTGAATGAGGATGTGCTTGAGAAGTTGTCCGAACGAAAATCGACCAAGTTTCTTTTGGGTTGGTTCAAGTACAGTAAAACGTGCCGCATGATTGGCTGGTGACTTAGGTTAGCCGGCGAAAACCGCCATATACGTTTATGGAGTTTCGGCGAGCCAAGGAAACCGAGTAAATGAAACCAACCACAACTCTACCAGAAATCACCCAGATTCGAAGAATTTTATATCAATGGAAAGGTTACTTTAAAGAGTTATGTACTACTTACTTAATGATTTCATAATGCATGTTCTCGCTAGCCTATGTGCGCCGAGCATCACCCCACTTTTGGCCCACCCGTTCCACCTAACAATGTTCTCTCTCCCTAAGCCACTAATATAGCTTCAATATCAATATAATGTGGTGATATAATATGAAGGCTACTATACAATTTCAAACTCATCTTCCAACTGCAAAACTTCTATATTCTAATTCTTTTTCTTTTGAATTCAGAGCTCTGGCTTTGGCTCTGGCACTAGGAGCAGGTATATGCCCCGACTCGATCTTCTCTTGCTGGGATAGAATAGCCCTAGATAGCTTCTTGGCCCTTTTCAGATCGACATGGTCTTCTATCAGAGGGCTCCTGGCTAGATTCATCGGACGAGATTTGAAATGGCTGATGTTGAGAGCCAGGTCCGTTAAACCAATCCAAGTCTGAGGAGAAAGCCTGGATCCGCGACTGGACCGGGTTCTTTCTGGTGCTGATCCTCATCGGTCTCAGCGTTTGAATGCGAAACCTGGCTGGGCTGGGACCATAACTGAGTATACTATCCAGTTTGCTGCCAATATCTCCTGCTCTTCCCTCCTCTCTTTTTCTTTTGCCTCCAGCCTTGCAACAGCGGCTACAAGAGCAGCAGCTTCACGCTCATCCTTTCTCCGCTATCGCGAGGCATCCCTTTCTCTCTCCTCCGCAATTTCAAGCCCTGTCATAGCTCTTCATTTTCCTCTTCTGTATAAAAGAGAAGCCTTGTTTTCAAGTGGTGCCGGCAAAGCCGTAGGGAGCTCTTACTGGCTTCGCAGCATCTTTCCTTGCTATGCAAGCAGGCGTTTGGAACCTGTCGGTGCCTTTGCGGCACTCGATACGCATGCGCGTTGTGGTTATCAGATAAATATAGCTTGTTCTTCTATTGTGTATCTAGGAGAGGGTTGTCTTGTGCCCTTTGTGTGTCACGTGGGGTCACGTGGTACATACATTCAGTCTATATCGCAACAGAACCCAAAGCAAACGAATTGGCAAAAGCCTCTGCTGTCCTAGGTGGCAAGCTCTTCAGTTTGTCAAGGACAGCAAGTGCTGACTCCTCAATCATTCGTAGTCCACGAGCTGCATATCGATTGCCAGCATGGCGACCTGCCAAGCTGGGACCAGGGCCAACCTCTTGATCTGGATCCGATGTCATAACCTAGCGGTCCCTTAAAAAGCTGGGAACTTCCTCAATGGGGTTATACATCCAATACCTACAAGGCAAGCAGTACCTTGCTGGCAGCTCGCAGCCGATCTCTAGGGCTAAACTCAAACTTCTCTTCCTTTTCATCTTCGATATCGTCTGCCATGTTCTTGGTGGCAGACTACTCTCGAATCACAAGGTCAAGGGCATATCGAGTAAGTTTCCTTTTGACAATGGCAAAAGCCGCTTCATCGAGGATTTGTGGTGTAGTTCGTCGCTGCTGATTAATTTCAGCATCATACAGACGCCCGAGCTCGAGCTCCTTTGTTTGCTCGAAAATAACTTGAATAGCCTTTGAAATGGCCATATTTTGTTCAAATGCGCCTTTACTACATTGTGGTAAGACTCATTCCGCTGTGTTGTATGAACACCAAGATTCAGGTAAGCGTGGGGAATTCGGAATTATTACGCTTCAACCTCCGGCTTGTTAGCGTAACATTCTGTAGGCAGCGGAATGACTATGCTACTATATATGCAACGGGTACATTGGTACAAGCCTGAAGTCTAGCTTCGGAAGGAAGAGAAATTCCAGGAATTCCAATTAGGAGACGCCGAGTATACCCTTCCATCTCAATGACGTAGATAAAGTACATGGATGATGATATATGATGCATATGTAGGCTGCGTATAACATGGGATACTCCTTTGGCTGATAATAGCTTCGAATATACATAGCCTCTTCGCTATGCATTCCGTCTAGCAGCTTTCTACGGTGTTTATCCAAGTCGGTAACAGACAGCGCTTTTACACAATCCCATATTATTGAAATAAGTTGACTCCACCGCAACCGATTGTTTCTTAATAGCATTGACAGCATGCCATTCACAAAGCTGCAAAAGAGCTCGTTATGGAGCTCCCCGAGATTCGCCTACGACAACTTCAGCAGCTTCCGGCAATTCCCCATCCCTCTCAAGAGGCCAAACCGAAGAGGGCAAGCCAAAGATTCGTTGATTATCTTAGTCAGACGGAGACCAGTAACAGCCTTTGCTGCGCATGCAACTCCCAGACCTTTAGAAAAGCCCCCAACTGACCGTGGCTTCAGGGCAATCATTGAAAGCTAAGTTGCATAGTTGATCGGCGATAAGCTTAAACGAGGCCGCTGATTCCGAAGTAATGTAGCAATATGCCACTGGAAATGTCTTCTCACAGTTGTCGATGCCAACAACTACGCTCAAAGGGAGCTTCAAACTGTTGGTATTGAAAGTGGCGTCCGTCTCATCCGCCTCATACATGAAGCCGCTCACAAATCGCTGTGTCATTCTAATCTGTTCTGGACCCATACAGAACAGATCCTTGAGGGTTCGGCCGGTCCTTTCACCATTACCACCCAGTACATACTCGGTTCGACAGCGGGCAGGGATATCTTCGGTTTCGAGGAGCTGGGGTATATACTCTAACTCCTCCTGTCTTATGATGGTACCCATCTCTTCTTTTCTTTGCAAATTATAAAACTATTTCTTGGTGGGTTGTCTTTTTTCAATAGGGCTGTGTGCTCCTTATATCCAACAACACCACGATGTACCGATGTAGTTGCAAGTGCGGCGGCATAGCCTGGGATCTTGTCTTTATGCTGGTGGTAGGAGAAAGGGTCTGGATTTGGGGCATCATGATGGTTATGCTCAAGATGCTTGCTTCGGACCCAGCTTCCCAGCTCTTTCGAGTAGCTAACAACGAAGGAAAACTTGCAGCCATTGGACCGCGTTTGTGTTTAAACGCGCTGTCATTCTTCTTTGAGTTTCCGTGTGCTCCTTGTCCCCTTTTTATGATAGACGCAGTTAAAATACTGATGAATAGCCTGACCACTCTTCGTTTTTGCAGACTCTACGACTAGAGCGAAGCCTTTCGTAAAGGCCCAGTCCTGCAGCCGAATGTACGCCGCTTCCCTCAACTCGGTAAATCTTGTTCTTGGGGATTGACGCGGTAGTTAGGAGGAAGCGCAGCTGTAGCTTGGGCCAGTTGAGCGACAAGTTCAGTTGTCACAGTCTCACTCGCACTTTGAGTAAAGGTAGGCTCCATAATGGAACTGCAAAGGCTAAGGTACTAAGGTAATGCTAAATATCTGCATGATTTGAGCGGAATAGTTGAAAGCAAAAATAACGATAAGCACTTGAGACATAGGAAAATATATACTATCTTTGGACGCTCGCCGAGCCGGGATGCGAGGCGAGCTGGGACGTGAGGCGAGCTGGGAAATCAAACTCCGGCCCTTCCCAGCACTTTTATCATCCAACACAACACACTTCTCAATTTAGCGATGTTTAGGTTTGTTCTCAAAGATTTTATCTTTTGTAAAGGCCTTTTTTCGTGCATCGTTATAAAATGAGGTTTTGTTAACACCCTTGTGCCCTGAACGGTAGAAATCATCGACTAAACGCCCAGATGCGGCTTGGTAGAAAAGGCCAACATCGTAGGGTTGGAGGAGGAGGGTAGGGTGTGGTGGTAAGCAAAGGAGGACAAGTTATCGGTCCAGTGCGAACTGGATAAATTGCCATGTACATAGCATGGAAGCTGTGGTTATCCATGATTAAAAGCCGGTATTCACCATCCTTCGTCCTTGGTGAAGTAGCTCGGCCGAAAGCTTGGACAACTCGCAGCCAAGGTTATCATCAGTCCAACCATCCTCAGAATACGCATATATCCATCCATTTTGATCGGCTTCCCTCTCTAAGCGATCCCAGTTGGACTAGTGCTGTTTTCCATTCTAAATAATAAGTGGTGGAGGGTAGGACCTATCTACACAAAAGCATTCAATCACTGAGACGGACTCCCGGGAACTAAGTTGTTGAATCGCTTTGCGGAAGGCCACTGACCGGGAATCCTTTGACGTGAGGACTACTCGCGCGGTCGCTGAAATCCCCCAAAGGACCTCTGTCCCGTCAAAATTCCATGTATGCACAGTACAATCTTAGCGTTGGAAGATTGTTCGAAAGAAGGAGAACCTGTTTGTAACGGTGTCGGGATCATTATTAAACACCCTCTGGGAGTCGAATCAGCGACTGAAGGCCGAGGAAAGATTGTTTCGCTCTCACAAAGCCTGTTGCCCAGTTTTTTCCAGCCTCCTACTGGCCCTCAGGGAAATCAGCTATAGAGTTGACGACTTGGGGCAGCACATTAACCCTTATTGTGTTGAAAGATAGGGTACCTGATATACTCAAGATGAAGTCTGATTCGTAACCAATTATAAAAACATTAGTGCTCTTTAATTCTGCAATACCAGATAGGAACGCCTTAGTTAGCACTATGTAGAAAAACTCCAGATCACACTCGGATTCAATCTTCGACATCTCCGAGAAATCAGCAGGTGGGCCTTGAATACGTACTGGAGTATGAATGTGTGAACGGATATTAATCAGGGTCGCACTATATTTATCCGGTGCATTCACTATGAATCTATACTGGTACTATCTTAGTTTAGGCCGCTGACTTAGCTTGGATGAACACACTGAATACGATGTCTGGGTATACTATACAAGATGATATGATACCAAAATCTAATATTATAAACACATCATCAAATAGGTGGTAGTTAATCTACTCAGCTGGGGCTCAGTTCACTACATAGTATGCCCTATATAGCTCTATGCTCAACTAGTAGTAATCATAAGGCCTATTGCGATTTCCTCAGCTACGGGTGCTCAGCTACGGGTGCTCAACCCCACGTCCACTCATCCTGGTAGAAGTGGAGGATTGGATCGTGGGGGATGAGTGGGGGAGTGGGGAGCAAAGGGATAAATTTTGGGGGAGTGGCTTGGCATAGTGTCCCGTGCGTCCCGTGCGTCCCGTGCATTAGTTCTTTTTTTTTTTTTTCTTTTTAAGCTATCATACGTATTTTTGCCTACGGAGCTATAACCAAATGGAATACATTAAAAACTACCTAAGCCATCAATGTGCGCCTTCTATGATAATAAAATAATTATGTACAGAGAAATTAGAGAATCAGCCCGACCGTGAAGGTTAAAAGACCCTGTGTCAAATAGTGAAGACACTGAAAGGCGCTGGCTGGTATTTTCAGCTGGTTTTCTTGCTTCCCTTGCAAGTGCATCCAGTGTTGGAATAAAGGATTTATTATGCATTCAGCGATATCAGAAAGTGGATGGCATATGTCATCAAAGAGCCGAATGATTCCTACCTAAAACAAACCCTGCCACCAAGTTTAACATCTCCGTTAGAGATTTACTATTTATAGATAGCTGGTGTGTTTGTATGGACCCTTTGAGGCATCCTTTATTTAGCAGGCTGATTCCCAAGAATAGTATCACGGAGAGCTGATGCAGCTAAGCTGACTTGCAACTGATCTGACTTAGAGCTGAACTGAGTTGATGGAACACGGCGGGTATAAATAAGAGATTGAGGATCGGGAGTTGAGGATACCTCTTAAGTAATAAGACATGACATGTACAACATGCACATACTAGCTAGTCCTTTAAAATTCAAGATCATACATATGTCAGCGCTTCCCAGCGCCCACCGTTGTTCCTCGTTATATTCCACATAGAAATTCCCTTCTCCTGTAGCAATCAGTTGAGAGCCCCAATATTCCTCCTCTACTGCTAGCTCATAATCCAACATCCAGAATCCAGACCTGTTCGGTAGTTACATCCCCTTAGCTACAGTTCGGCCTGTACCCAATACAGTAAATCCACTCAACATGATCGGGGATACTCAGAAGCCTATCAGCGACCTTGGGGATAGCCATTGGGATTTCAATCCGCTTCCACATGGTGTTGAAATTTCGTCTAGACACATGTTAGTAGAGTCGGTAGCCTCCCTCAAATGTCTGGTTACTGAACGTCCGGGCCGATCATACACATAGCAAGATGGAGCTGAGCCGAGACATGGTCGATATTTGTAGAGTAAACGTATTATGTTTTGCATCTTCTGAACTTTTGCTGCGTATTCTCGTCACTGGGATAAATAATTATGAATATAACACAAAATAATCAACGACACATGAATTCGGTATATCGTAGTAACAGTAGTAAATAATCCATTCCAATCGGAACGTACCATCTAAATCATCCAGCAATTGCGAAACCTCTCATCAACTTGTCCTTCCTTGATCTCTTTTTCCTTTCCCACTCCGCCTTTGCATCCCTCTTGGCTTTGGCTTCGGCCTTGCGTTGGGCACGG
Organism: Pseudotulostoma volvatum; assembly: GCA_019804575.2. Taxonomy (NCBI): domain Eukaryota; kingdom Fungi; phylum Ascomycota; class Eurotiomycetes; order Eurotiales; family Elaphomycetaceae; genus Pseudotulostoma; species Pseudotulostoma volvatum. The sequence goes on from JAHQZX020001527.1 coordinate 41,574, forward strand.
CCCTTTCGTGAGAGAGCTGTGACTCAAGTCTCGAGATCTTTCTACGACGACCAGATCGCCGAAGCTTGCTGTCGCTGTTGGAGAAGGGGCGTATCCCTCTTCCCCTCTCGGTCTCTTCCTCCTCGGAGTCTTCCTCGCTCTCCGCCTCTTCTTGAGTCCTGCAAAATGATATTAAATCATCGGATTCAAGCTCCGTGAAGCCCAGCTCAGGGCTCTATAGTATAGTCTCGGAGTGTCCGATCGGAGTATCCGACTATATAGCCCCTCCTGGGGGATGCAGACATATATATCTGGTCCCCAAGACATACTTGTATATAGTTCTTCACGGGATGTTTTGTTGATATTCATGGTCATAGTGAATTACGTCTCTAGTTCTTCCTTCCAGACTCGTTCCATGACAGGAACCCACATTTCTCTTGCCTGGTATACGAGTAGATGGTTTTACTCCTTGAGTGATTTTCTTTCTAGTTGTGGTATCTCCCGGAACTGCGCACTGTTTCATTGAAGTAATGTAACACTATTTCTCCTAAGTCACCTATAGAGGCTGTACTTCTCCTGTACTTCTCCTCCAAAGCTTTGTTAAATGCACACATAAATTCATTCTTCACTTGCTCAAACTCGTCCTTTTGATTTTCTGGGGTGTTATCCGCTTTCCTGTCTATTTATCTCCTTTTTAATTTTTTATGCACCTTTCTACTTCAGTTGCCTTAAGCCATATAATCTTAGATAGACCAAAATTTAAGGATCTGGGTCGTCCTCCCAGTCATAGGTTTCTCCTAAAAACTTACCCCCTTTGGTTTATTTTCTTCTCCCAATCAAAATTCTTGAGAAAGTCGTGGTGGTGGTGAATTTCGTGTTTGGCCGCCGACTTCTCCATGGCCCTTTTAACCTCTCCGCCTAGGCGTATCTCTAAAATCTTGAAGAGTTAGTTGCTTATGAATGTATAGTCGATTTCTAATAGGACCTAGAAGCTTATCTCGGACTCTAATGGCCTTGATTCATTCGGTTTGGCTTTCGCAGAGTCGATTTATTAGTGACCATGTCAGGGACTTTACTCTGAATCATCGCTGGTCTATCTGGCTATAGAGGAGCTTCATTCTTCCTATTATTGAGCTCTTCACCCCAGGTATCTGTTACTATCCCCAGTAGAGCTTTTGAAATGACAGCCGGGGATCTATGTATAGATCAAGTTTATGCATTTGATCTACTCCCAATTATCATCATAAAATGTTTCATAGAATATGCTTCAATGAAAAGCTCGCCTTGAGCGCATTCGCTGAAGCCGCTAAAAAACACCAATCATAAGCCTTTTCTTGTTTGTAATTCTACGGGTTCTTTTCTAGACCTTCATATTAATTCAATTTCTTCCGAATCTATTCAATTTCTTTTTTTTTTTTCAGCATAATCCAGAAGTGATTCCCGAATGCAAACCTGCTCAAAGCGTAGCGCGCAAGTACATGGGTTATAGCCTTTATTGTGGTTTCATTCCACCATGCCCAGGAAGCCGGAATCAAGATCTTTACATCATTTGATCGCTCTCCAAGGGCAGTTCATTTTGACATGGATTTTAGCAATATCAGAGATGAGTTCCTGACGCTCTTGGGCAGCAGGGGTAATGCACTGAACCAACACTTTATTAATACTACAACCAGCAAGGAGTTTTTGCTATTATAGCGAAAGTCTACACCTACGTAACTTGTATGCATACTAGCAGGCTTTAATTTTGCCATTGAAATCGCCTTAGAGGGTAGGAGTTGAAATTTCATTTTTCGGTATCAGTACTTATACTTGGCAGCTATTGAAATTTCAGATCATTTAAAATTTTATCAATTGGCCTTGTTTCACAAGTAGGATTTGCTTTAAGGCACCTGGATAGAGACACCGAGATCAAGAGAAAGGGATTTAACAAAACAGAAAGCATTGTGGAATATAATAAATAGTAAGTATATACCTGTCCAGAATTACAGAGCCCTGGCTTTGTTTTAATAATTAGTTTTTGGAATAGGAAATATCCAGCAGGTTGCTACAGTCGAATAGCACTGTACATAACACATTTGGTGGCGGGTTTCCGGTACTATAATTATTGTTCTTTTTTTTTTTTTTTTTTTTTCGATGACCGGCTTATCCATATCCGGACCGTTTGTATCACGGTTCTTCATATGCATGTAACTACTAGTAGACTTGCAGCTGTAGCAATTATCAAGAAGTTCTTTTTCTTTCTCTGCCCGGCTTTGGATTCTATTCCAATGAGACTTCACGCATGCATAAGGGTTAGTACTGATAGCAATACGGTTACGTCTAGGAACTGAACTGTAGTAAGCTTTGTCATAATTATAAAGACGTAGTAATAACAAGAATGATTCTATAGTTATATACATATAAGAGAGTAGTATATGTTTGTCGAAGCACCAGTCACCATTACCGGAGCTCCGACAGCACTTGTATGACTGAACATTTGTCCTGTGGTCGGTCATATTCTATGTGTTGGGTATGTACAAAAAAGCGAAGGCGTGTATATATATACTGGTTTTTGCCCTCGGCCCCCTTTACCCAATTCCCAAACCGCCATTCTTGAAATAATAAATCCAGTTTAAACATTCGAATTACTAGTCCCTCGCTTTTGTCTCTTCGGTAAGGCCGATGATGTCTGTAAGGCCGATGATGTCTGTAAGGCTGATGATGCCGGTAAGGCCGATGACGCCGGTAAGGGTGCCAACCGTCCGAAAGAAGCTTCTTGCTGCGTGTGTACCTCTTCATCCTTTTGGGATTCCCCTTGTATATGCGTCGGAAACTCGGTAATCATGCTCTTATACACGAGGAGAGTTTGCTGCAGGTTCGCACACTCAATTTCCAACGCCTCATTCTTGCTTTCCAGCGTGGCGTTGGCTTTTTCAAGCTGTGAGATGCGTTCCTCCATCTCAGCCAGCTGCCCCCTCCTATAGCACCGATCCATGATAGGGTCATAGTGGAGACATGGGAGTCCTTTTACTTTGCAGTTGTAGCAGCCACCCGGCTGAACGTCACATTTCATCTTGCGGTCCTAAAGTAGGGTATATTAGAAGACAGCCTCAAGTGGTAATAAATATGTATAATAAAAGTAATTGTATAATAGATAAAAGAAGAGAGCCATATATAAAAGGAGAGGGATGGATTCATAATATGATGACCCACACTATGAATTAGGCGCTTGAAGGAGAATCTGAGGAAAGTTGGGATTTTGGGGTTTTTATAGCAGGGGCAGTAAGTCATGCATGCGCTGATTGAAAGATGCAGAAGCTTTTTCTGACCCTTACTATAATTGAATGACTAATCAGGGGAGGCTCAATTATGCAAAAGAAAAATGATGGCGAATGCAAATAAGTAATAACCGCTAATATGTGATGTGAACCTACCTGGCATCTTTTGCATGCCGAAGCAGTGCGATTGCTAATATGACCCGAGCTTGTATTCTCTTTCTGGACGGGCTGCTTCCTTGGACGGCCTCGAGGGCGTTTCTTAGGAGGCTCACCCTCTTCGGTTCCCAGTGCTTTCGACGTTTCTATCGGTACAGCGGGGATCGAGTCCGGAGATTGTTGTTCCAGATTGAAATTGGGTGGGATATTAGAAACTGTATCATTTTGAGGCTCATGATCGCTTCCGCAATCGGAGTGAGGCCTCTTAGTCCCTGTCATGGTGCCAGCCATTGTGCTAGCCATTGTGCTAGAATAATTAGTAGGTTCGCTGCTAAAATGAAAAGGGTGAAGAAAGTTGCCGCAGATGAATGGTCTTGAGAAGATGGGAAATAATTTAATAGGTGGAAACTGTGATATCTGCGGCACGTGTGATGTGAATGGAGTGGAAATAGCAGAGCAACCAAGGCGAGTCCCACGACTTTATACCCGACCAAGAACGTATGAGTCAACCTTCAGAGGACAGAAATTCTGTTGGTTCTCTCCAACAGTAACAATGGAGCAAGCAACCGTTGTTGGGAGACACGGATATAGCCATGAGGAATGCCGTATGGAGGATCTAAGGGATAGGGGGAACGGGTTTGTCCGCACGTTTTTTGTTATGATAAAGTTATTGTTCCTGAGAGTCTGAGGAAAGGGTGGATGCAAGACCTCAGCCTCTTTGTAATGCGAATATAAGCGAAATGGTTCGGGAAAAGGAGTTTTTTGTCGGGTTATAAATAAAAATAGCATGGATAGCTTAAAGAATCCGGCAAGTCTGTGATACTAATAGCTCGTGATTGCTGGGATAAAGGAATTGTAACAGCGAAGCGGAGCCATTACTGCAGAAACCTAACGGGTATGTTCTGAAAGTGCTGGCTATGCTCTTTGTCTCCTTAGCTGGATTCTTTGCGTGGTTGGCAAATAACAGGTATGGCCTTGATAAAACAAATGGAAAAAGCGAATGAATGCCACAATGTCCTTTTAATTCCCAGTCAAAGAACATTTCCCCTATGGTAAAAAGCATTTGTCCTTCTATCTGGTTCCGGAACCCCTAACGCGGCAGCACCCAGAAAAATAAACGTGCAAACTAGGTGATTATTTTAGTAACATTATCGAATGCAGGATGCCAGCAGAAGTAAAACTAAACGGGAAAGAGAGGATAAAGAGACAATCCCATTTTCCTTCATATTCCCAGATCCATAGCCTTCTCCCAGAAACCATTACGCCCTACACTGGCTAATAATAAACATTGCTGTATCCCGGAGTCTAGCCCCATAGCAAAGAAATATAGATAATTTGCGGTAAGAGAAGGAAAACTACAAATCGAAACAGAACGACTGAATGCAATAATAGGCAGGGAGAATGTGAAGGGTGGAAAATGTAGAGATATAAAGAGATTCCATTTAATATTTAATATAAGAAAAGCCCATCACTGGCGTCAAGCCTTCATTCACGGTATGTGAGAAGCTTCACAATAGTAGTGTCGAGGCAAAAAATTGATGCAAAAACTCTCGGGCTTCAATCCTTGGACATCCTAGCAGCTGGTCACCCCACATTTGAACAATCAGAAAAAGACATGTGCGTGTAAGGTCTAAGCAAATCTCTCTAGATATATATAACTCTTTTCTCACTCCCTTCTATAGAAGAAGAGTAAGCGTAAATATAAAGTAGAAACTTGAATTAACTATCAACTAGTATTTAGTACACTAATAATTGTAAGAACACGGAGAATCACTAACCAAGGCTGTACTTATACTCAACCTTAGAATGTGTCAATTTCTACACTATAATTAATACCCGTTTTAGGCCTAGCAAATTACTAAGCAATTACTAATCAGCCATTGGATAATAGGTTAACTGAGCAAGCTTCTTCTGACTTCATACCATTCCTTTCTTGCAAAGAACCCGTGAATATTTCATATGGTGTTTATCCAATCTGTCTAATGCAGACTTCCGCAACTGGCTTTGCAGCTGCCTCGACGTTCGCGCATTGCGCCTCTACGACCCCTTTCTCCAGAACTGTCAGGACGTCGTGAACTAGACAATTCGTGTCTGGTAAGTGAAGCGCTAAAGAGAGCACAGGCAACTTGCGCAGACAACGGCCACTTAGTCCCTGTTATGGCGTCAGATCTCATTCGAAGGTTACAATATCCCAGACTTGGTTTCAATATAGCTATATATGTACTCACCACGCTTGCATCAGCGACGTCTGCGAGCCGCTTGGGGATGGAATTAGGGAATATCTGATAACTGATCAACATTTCGTCGTGGCTAGGAATGGTTAAACTGTCTGCATGATGCTCCATGTATTGTAAGGGCGTCTTAGGATCCTCGGGGTCCAGTTGAACTATGTCGAAGGTCAAACCCTTGATGATACCACATTGGCTTAGATTCTCAAGACAGCTCCTGTAAATTTCATAGATCACTGGTGCAGATGGCCGAGGGACGAATTGCTTAATATCAACACGATCTACAAAAGCTCCATCCTGGGGGAAATTAAAACCGGTTCGACTGGATCAAGTGAATTACGGGACTCACCAAGACTCCGATCAGATTACTTGTGCAAAGGATGATAACGTTTGGATGATGTCTTAGGCGATCAAGCCCCGTTAAAAGTGCATTGACTGCGCGCATTCCATCTAGCGGCTCGTTCCCACTCAAAGCTTGTTCTCTTCTAGCAGTTAATGTTTCAACTTCATCGATAAGCACGCACACTAGAGTATCCTCTTCCTCGAGGAGCATCGACTCGATATTGTCAAACATTTTGCTGACAAGTTTTCCGCTCTCATTAAAGTATTTGCTTCCCAATGAGGGTGCCTGTATCTCGACCAGTTTACTCTGTGGAAAGTGCTTCCCCAATCGTATCGCGAGTTTTTGCGCAAGTGCGTGGCTGGATAACCAGTTAACATAGACTAACATAGACCGCCCTTGCTCAAATTATCAAGGACTTATTCCTTACCAAAGACTTGTCTTCCCTGTACCAGGCGGGCCCCAAAGGAGCACCAGCCGGTTCCAGCTTGTTGTCCAAGTGTTGAGTCTATGAGAGGAAAGTGTCACTGCAAGAGGACTGCCTTAGTATCCTTCTAAGCAGCCAAGCTATAATAAATCAACTCACACATCCGACTTAACGCTCGTAGCAAAGTAGATGGTATCGGCTGGTCAAAAAGGAGCCTCAAAAGGTTGTTAGAAGCCTCATGAAAAGATGATGGAGAATTCGTTCATACGACTCCCAGATTCCATCAAAATCCTTGGTTGGCAAGGGAATAACCCGTGCTTGAGGGTTCTCCCATTCTCCCTTACCCGAGTCCCACGCATTCTGGGGCTGAGGGCACTCTGATTCGACTGTTCCTCGGAGCTGATATGCCTGGACATCTAATTCCACGTTTTCCAGACGGTATATGCCTGATTTGATTTCTCCCCCAGTGCATTCTACAACTTTGATGGACTCAAGGACCTGAGCATGTGGCTCCTTGAGGTCGGCTTCTGTTGTATGTTAGTAGGAGGTTACATTTCATCTGAGATCAAAGGGTCTCACCAAGCGCATGGAGTTCTTGTCCTAAATTTAGGACCACGAAGTTGTCCCTAAGCCATTCGGTGACATCTTCTCTAACCTGGTGTTACTATTAGCTCTTCTGAATAGGAACGCTTATTTGTCCTGGGAATATAAGTCTGCAAATACTATATCTGTACGGGTGATAATATTGTCTCCATCACTTCGAACCCGAACTTCGATGTGCAGAATCGCCTTTGGGGGACTCCCGGTTGGTGGAAGGCAAGATATTAGCGCCATTTTTTCAAATAACACTAGTTCAAAGAGCGATATAAGCGTGTCTCGTAAATGAAACTTAGGTGAAATGATTAAACGAGATAAGAGGAGATAAGGGTGAGGGGAATTTCATTCTTCGTTCAAGCGCCTGATGTCTGCACTGATTCGATTGTGCTGTCCCGAAAGCTATTGCATAATGTAGACTACTATCCTAAGTTTTAATAAATGTCTGGTCTATCCAAGTCAGATCTTGAGCCCTGAAGCTGTTTTGTAGGCCGAACTTGAAACGGAAAAAAAGGTACGTATCATATATTTCTTATAAAGGACTCAAAAAAGGCCAATTGTCTTTGATTGGAAGGTATAATAGATTACTCAATATAGATGCATTCAACTTAAGGAGGGGATATCACAATCTTCTCTATCCGAGATGTAGAGCTTCATTAACATGAAAAATACTAGGTATTTGGGGCTGCGCGCATTGGAGTATCATTCATGGCAAGGTACTAACACCAGGAGTATTGAAGATTCCCAAAACTTGTAAAGATTCAGATTGTACTGCCGTTCTTTTTTAATTTATTAGAATAGGGTTTAAGCAACCCCAATATGATGATTCCCCGTCGACCTAGGGCCTTCAAAACAAGTTCAAGTCTAAGCCATTCATGTAATCATCAAGAGACTTTAGAATTGGCTCAATAAAATCCGAGATCGAGCAACTGTGGTAGCGGAAGGAATCGGGGAACCTAAATTCGCTAATGTCGTACCGGAGCTGGTCAAAAGTAAGCCCCAGAAACGGGGGACCTGGACGAGGGGAAAGTAATCCTTTCGATTTCATTTGCAAGATCAAAGCACCCAGGCGCATTGAGTCACATTCGAAAGAGCAACAATACTGCTTATCCTGGAGTTCTTCCCGAAAGCTATCAAGCGCAGAGATCATTCGATCAATTGAGTCTTCTCTGCTGCGGTCAATCGCTTCTGGTGAAAGATTAGCTATATTCACATAGTGGGATTTGGATCCTTCACCTTTTATACGAGGAGTTATTGGAAGACCAAGGGTTTTCATCGGGGAATCACCTAATCGCTGAGTTCTTTGTGTTGCGGTTCTGAAAATATCTGCTTTGCGGAAAACAAACGATATGCAAACCCATTTTATAAGATCATCCGAGTACGCATTGTGGATATCTTCTCTCAAATGATCTATCCACATATCTGAAAATACCTCCACCGATTCGTGGAACTTGTAATAGTCGACCAAAACCGCAAGTTTCGTTAGTAAGATCAGCCCTACCTGGCGCGGTACCTTTCGCGTCCGACCATGAATAATGTTCAGTAAGACTAATAGAGCTTCAGGGTCACAGTCTTCAACGCATATTTCAACGTAGCCTTTGGAGCATAAAGTGTTGCCTTCGGGCCAGCGCTCCTTCAAACTTCCTTGAAAATAAGAAGATGCGAGGATCATGTGTCTGGCCGAGACACGGAAACGTATTTGCAAGAAACTGCTTGATTTTTCTCTTTCTGTGGTTATGGGGGGGTTCATTATTTCCCCTGGCTGATCTGCATCAAATTCCTCTTGTAGAGCTTCCTCATCAAGCGGTATGTTTGGGTTCTCTTCCGTTCCATCCTCGTGCTCGTCTAATTGAACACTAGATATCAGTATTCCATCCATATTCTCTTGGTTCTCCGTAGCTGTATCTTCATGGATATCAACGACCAACACTATCTCCCCGGAAGGGTCTAGCTCGTAAAAGGTTGATTCCATTTTCTCCTCTTATATAGTATGTACGTCTGGTTGATGGTATATCTAAAGGGTGGCCCAGTGGACTGCCCCCATAACCATCTAGGAATCCTTTACCGGATCCGAAACTTGGATTTTTGTTTTGGTAGTCCGTGGCCGAACATCAAGTGAAGCATGGGTAGATTGAAGGAATGATGTTAAGGCGGCTTTCTTTTTCGTGTTGCCATGAAGAACTTTATTGGAGAAAACTTAAAAAAAAGAATCAAGAACAGGATAGGCTCAAAAAAAAAAAAGAGGAATTAATAATTGAATGGTGTACAAAGCGGAAGAGGCTAGGAAATCTCGGATCTATAGTGAATGGCCATATGAACCCATTCACATATTAATATATGTATTCGCGTTACATCATGACTCTCTTGTGTGGTGCCAGCTCTCTACCTAATATTCAGCTAGATGATGCCCGGTATAAACAACGTGTTCATGCATAACTGAGCTGAGCTTGGCCAATCCCCGTAACCGGAAAATGGAGCACGCAAAGATGTTACCGACAACCTGAGGTCCAAATGAGTCGACCTCCTATCTCCAAGCTCTTACTACTAGGTAGTAGTACTATTTGGCTGCCAATAACTTATTATGTAATAGGGAGTTTAGTTTATTTACGGGCAGGCCTGCTCTTTACACATCCCGCGTTTGTTCTATAAACCCGGCTCATATGCAGGTAACTTACAAGTGGTACGTACGCTTGAACTCTTCCTGTGATAGGTAAAAAAATTTAAGCGTCTGAGGTAAGTAACGAGGTATGATATATGTACTGTATAGAGTAATAACTTAGAGAGTATTTTACGGTAATTTGCGCCCTGCTAACCCCTAGCGAATGTTACATGCCTAATAATAACTAATGGTGGCGCCGCGCTATAACACATATTTGATACATAGCCACTTAAGGCTGCAGGCACTGGGAAAACTCCGCATCTATTTCGAATTATCATAGTCTACTAAAAGGCATCTCCATTTTCTATTATCATACGTCGTGCCCACAGTTATCTTAGTACTCGGGCCATAGATATTGATGAATGATTATGATTATTGGTACTTGCCGAAGCAAAGTCACATGGTTATGTTGTGTGATTAAACTAAGCCTAGTTGGGTTGGTTGGTACAACTTTACTAGAGGGGCTGAGTAAGCGCATGCACCAAACTTGTTTTGGTTTGACCTTTGTCACGTGGGACTTCCGACCACTAAGAGCTGAGATAATCATTCAGTGATTAATAATAGCTTAGTATGATAGGCTTAAAAAGGCAGGTGTGTACACGCCTGTACGAATCATCCATGCTTTCACGATTATTAACCAAATGAATTCAAGCTTATTCTTTCTTCTATCTATGGTATGTGAGAAGCTGCACAACGGGTGTGTCAAAGCAAGAAATTGAGAAACCTCGATTATAAGGCCTGCAAAAACTGTCGCCGACGGCCCCTTAGATGTATGCTGTTGGAATATGAGCTAGCAGCAGAGGACAATGGGCTAGCAGTAGAGGAATATCTAGGGCTTTCAACTGATTGCTAC
>JAHQZX020001538.1:0-51745 GCA_019804575.2 Pseudotulostoma volvatum
AGCTGATCTGACTTGGAGCCGAACTGAGTTGATGGAACACGGCGGGTATAAGACATTGAGGATCGGGAGTTGAGGATCTTTATTATATAGTGAAAACTAAGACATGTATAACATATATGCACAAGTTAGAGTCCTTTAATTCAAGATTATCTCAGCGCTTCCCAGCGCCCATCATTGTTCCTCGTTACATTTCCACATAGAAATCTCCTTCTCCTGTAGCAATCAGCTGAAAGCCCCAAATATTCCTCTACTGCTAGCCATAGTCCTCTGCTGCTAGCTCATAATCTAACACTGACCTGTCCTCGTACATAGCTGCCTATAGATAGAGATAGGAATTCATCCTTTCTCTTCTTAGATTGAGCGATCGTTACAGTAGGAGTCTGGGCAAATGATGAGTCTACGCAGACTACTCAACAGCCTCCCGAACAGGCTGTCCATCACTTAAGGGCCAATGGATCGCGAACTCTTGTGGCGACCTTCTCGGGTCACATTATGCCATCTGACACCGCCTTCTACCCCTGGTTAGGCACTCCGCCTTGTTGTCTAGATCTACCATTGTAACGACCCAATCCTGAAGCATAAGTATTGAATTGGAGATATTAGCTACAGGGCGGAGCTATAGGTATAGAAATAAAGGGAATGCGCTTCCTTGGAACGACAACCTTCAAGCATTGGAACCAGTTTACACGTTTGTTATCGTATTCTTTTGTCTGGAACCCTTATTCAAAACAGCGGCCTTTCGATAATTCGGAATAATTCTTTAGCTCTGGTGGGACTTTCTCGTTTATGATACTAATCGACCAGTTTGGAATGCAATACTGGTTGCCAGACTTGAGCTGCCGGTAGTCCAAAAACCTTTCGGCTCACACTACCTTTTGATCCCACCGATATATTTGAATGGCTTGATGAGTATAAACGGTATTGATGACTAACAATGTTCCATCTCCGGAGAAGCCCCATTCGGATAATGAGATGGGAGTACTAGGTAGTAATTACTTAGAGTAAACACAGTGCCGTATCCAATCAACAACAAGTCAAGTTTGAATTGAGGACATTACATACTACTACTAGTAGTACTACTAGTAGTACCTGTACATATAGTAGTACTGTGATTACATAACCAAGCCTTCTCTCTTTACAGCTGTTATTAGTCTTGTTGTGAGAGAAATAAATAACTTACGCAGACAAAGTACTGAATAGATAGAGATGTCACTATTATGGCTCTCAATTCCCTTTCCATTGGAATATCCCATAGTGGACGGGAAACCCACGATCAAAAAAAAAAAAACAAAAAAAGACGGGAGTGATCGAAGTATTATCATATATAAGTCAGGCTTAGAATACAAGTAATTAATTATTATCATTACTACATATTACATCGAGAATATATATATCCTCCTTGCAAGATGCCTTCTTCGGCCGCTCCTTTCCCACCGAAGCCTTCCCCCTTGACAACTTTGATCACAGAGACGAATACAAGCAATGATCCGATCGCCGCTTTGACGACTCAAATCCTCCATAACCTGCAACACCAACATTCATGGACTTCTCTTCGCATTCACAGCGCTCTCCCCCAGACGTTGTCTTCTCATCAACATCAAACACAAGCTACACAGCACCAGGAATGGACAGGGATGCCCTTGATATCAGGCATTCCACCGCGTCGGATCTACACCCATCCGGACGAGCAGGTTTACATGCTGGAAAATGGCCTCCGGGAAGAAGATATCTTTCCCGAGCCGGTATTCGTCCTCCCAACGGCTCGGGGTCAGTCATGGAGCCTACGGAAACTGGCTGCTGTTTTTGATTGTTTGCCAGATGGCTGTGAAGAAGCGTTTTTAAGCCAGGTGGATGATGTTAGTCGTCACCATCATCAAAATAATGTTGGCAGTGATGAGCATGGCAAGGGCATGGCTATATCTGCTAAGTTGGCGGGGTACTACGAGCGGAGAGATCAGGCGCACTTGTCAAATGAGTGGGGAGGAAAGAGGCTCTTACTAGCTATGGTTGACCGGGGGATGGGAGGCGATGGTACTATCGTGTACTATATCATCCAGGAGGGTACCGTGAAGCCAAGGCAGAATTAATTGACGGACAATGTCGGCTACAAAAATATCATTGATCCACGCTTCAAACTCACGTCGGATATTACCCTCGCCATCATCAATTTCAAGACTGGCCTATGAAGACAAAAACAGCGTCACCTCCGAAAAACTCGAGGCACAGCCCTAGGTACGGTTCATATATACACAGGGAAAGCCTCGCGTCAAAGTAATGTGGTATTTTCAACAAGTGGAGAGCGAAGTCATCCATTCATATTTCGTGCTAAAGAGAACCGGCATAGCAAATTGTCGAAACGACAAGAGAAAGCAAGCTGGGTGGGTATTTCGGATTGTAAAATTGATCTTGGCGAAGAAAATGATGCAAGACAAGGACAGCACAATTCAAGTATATACGTAAAAGCCGATTCCTAGAAATCACCACATTTAGGAAGAATTATCAATAGATAAAATTAGAGATATGGACGGAATTTTCATTCAGTCCAGGGATGCTTCCCTCTCCACTTGCTCCTTCTCCCTCTGGCAACTAACGCAGTAATCTTCATACCACCGTGCGACATCCTCGGTGTAGCCAGCGAAAAGACTCCGGTTTAGAAGATCAGCATCATTTCCCATATCCGGACTTCCGCCAGCCTTCTTCAAGAGAGCCTGTACTTGGTTACAACGCCGCGTCTCTTGGTCGAGCCAGCTCTCCCATTCGCTGTGAAGCAATTCTCTCTCGATCGTATTGATTACACGGAGTGCCACGACAAGGTCATGGCGGTACATTCCCAAGCGCTGGCGGGTGCGTTGGAGACGCCACGCTGCATCCTTCGTCGTAGCGTAAACGTTTCTGGATTTGGTCGACATCAACAGAGCGTCACCATTGGTCAGCATGCGTTCGTTGAATGTGGAGAAACAGCTACCGGAGTTGCCGCTAGGATTACGCCATAAAGTTGTGTTGGCAATCGCCTCGTCGACGTCTTTGATATATATCGCCTTATTCATGACATTCTCAGGGCCGATCCCAAGGCGCGACAGATACGCGGCTGCATTTCTCTCGTGCCACCAATCGTAGACATCCCGTGTGGAATAGAGCCCGTTGGTCAAAATGCTTAATAGGAGCAGCAATAATATCAAGCTGTTCGCAGTACACGTCCGCCAGATCCAGCGAAGAAAAGCGTACGTCCAAATCATCAATGACGAGAGAGCACTTTCAAGTAGAGATCCGAGGCTATCAAAGAATAACAATGCAAGGGATCGCTGTTTACGCGGTTTTCGAAATTGAAGGGCCGAGGGCATATCACCCACTGCAAATTGAGAAACGTGCTCGTGGCGCCCAACATGACCGAAGGTGGTGATGGCTTTCTTAGTTCGACCATGAAGGCCAAGCTTCTGTACTTGATCAGCAGCTAAGTCGAGAAGGTCAAGAGCATCTTGCTTCAGGTCATTTGATGCCTGTTTATCGACAAGTCCTACAACGCGTTAGAGCAATCTACCTGCCATTAAGGCCCTTCAGGGTCACAAACTTTTTGATAAGTGATTGGACCACAGCCACTCAACTTTTGTGAAGATGGCAAGTCTGCTCCTTGACTTGGAGACATAAGTAATCACAATCTTACTAACGAGTCGGAAACTCCGCTTGAAGGGGAGATGCCATGGGGTGCGTTTATCGGTGACAACATAGCAGAGGTGGTCATTGAGAACGTCAATAATCTGGTAGTCGCTGATTGTTGTTCTATATAAACGCCCTAAAACGAAAAAAATTTTTTTTTGAGAAACACCGGACCACAAACAAGAGGATAACCAGTATGCATACCAAGGAGATCAGCCTTTTCAATTCGATACTCGAAGTCTCGCCTCATGTGGCGAGAATCCAGCGTCCTCCATGGCCCTTGTTTAATATCTGGATATCTGTTAGATAGATAAGGTAGTAAGCTTCAACTGGGAGAACGAACCTTGAGCCATTCTTTCGTACAACAGATGTTGCCAGACAGCACTCTTATCACCGAAGAGAACGTGGAATAAAGCTTTTGAACTAATATCGAATACCTTCTCCGCAGCGAGGTGAAGATGGCCCTGTGGAACGTATTGCACAGGCTGAGCCGGTAGCTTGAACTTGGGGCCATTTTTTCCACTACTTGAGTTTGCGGGGCCAATACCGTAGTCCCTCTCGAGATAAATAGGTGGCTGGATCCCTTTTTTGCTTCTCCTACTTAGATTGCCGCCGGCTGCGGCCCGAATATCCACGGGGGTATCAAGAGAAACATCTTCCCAACTGTCCATGCTAGGCGTCCTGGCAAGTTTATCAATTTCTATCTTGATCAGGGTTCTCACAATGGCTTCTAAATCTTGAGATTTATCTACTGCCGCATCTTTGATCAGAAAGTTCATTCGCCTTTGTAAAAGCCGTAGTGGTTCAAGGAACGTCTTCACGGTTATCCGCCTTAGTGTGCCATCAGTTGTCGATGGGGCGACGTGGAGGAATAAAAAATCGCAGTCTCTTCCCGGGGCAGCAGTCACCTCTGTGATGTTGCTAAGTGCATTACTTGTTGTCAATACCAGTCCAAAATGATTGCTGTAAAAGTACATGTTGGACGTTGTGATATAAGCTCTCCCAGGAAAATCTTGTTGATCATTCAAATTCCACGTAGCCCTGAAGACTAATAAAAGGCTTTCGTCCCTCTTCACATAAGGGAATAGTAGGCGAAATTGGGCGTCTTGGACCCGAAGTTGCTGGGGATAAAAACTGGGATATTCATATGGAATATTGAGTATCGATCTTTGCATTCCGGACGCGTCACCGTCAAGACCGACGGTCTGTTTGTGCCCGGGGGCTGGCACAGGTAGTCTAGACTGTGGATTTTCACCGGGAATCTCGGATTCCGAAGTAACAGCTTGATCTAAGAAGTCGGTCGCGGGAGAAGTTAAAAATTTTGGAGGCGAGTCTTTCTCGTTGATCATCTTCCCTTCTGTCGGACGCAATCTGTCATGTTCAGACATATTCAGAGTGGCCAGATTTGCACAGCCCCAAAGATTTGCCATCATTCCACTTGGTAGATCCCCTGTACTGTCTGCGAATCCCAAACCGATTCCTCGCTCGATGGCCACTTTCACCGCCGCCATGCTCATGCTTGTCGGCGCGGGAGGATTGGCGAACGTAGGGGGTGCAAGGCTCATTGCCGCGACTTCACGAGAAGTGTAATTTGGTGCGCTGTCCCTAACACTATCATGCTCAAGCGATATAATTGCCATAGATCCATTATATGGGGTCGAACTGTTGTTGACAGAGGAAGGTCCAGCCACACCCCCGACTGGGCTCATCGTGAGAGGGTGTTGCTGGCTTGCTACTGCGTTCGGTCTACGGTGAAGATCCAACTTCTGAATGATTCGCTGTCCATGCTCCCGCCCGTTGCCAGCTTCTCCATCCAAACCGGTAGACCGTCTTGAGCTGATGAGATCACTACTTTTGACAGCTAATGAATCACGTTCCAGTAAATTCCCGTTACGCTCTACTAATGTTGGATCGTCGTTGATACTGAGAGTTAGAGAGTCAGAGGGATCGGCGGCAAATTCAAGAGCCGGCGGTTGCGAGATGGAAAACGCGGCGTCTTGAATCGCGGTCTTTCCGGGAACTGATAGGTTACTGCTCATGGGGTTCTCCAAGGCTCTCTGTTTTGCCGCCTCAAACGCACCAATCCAATCCATGAGCTCTTTCTGGGTCTCCGCTTGCAGCATTATCGTGTTCTTCTTCGTCTTCACCTCAAAGCAAAATCTCCGCTCTTCTTGAAAAGCTGGACGTATGCTACATAGTAAGACTCCTATCCTCTCGCTTTCTACTACCCCTCCGGTTCGGGTACCCGATATCAAACAGCCAAAAACTCCATTTCTTAAAATAGCCCAACGTCGAACCCATATTGTCCGTGTTGGTTTCCCTGTAAAGGTTCGCAGGCTCAACCACCCCTGCTTCTCGGGTTTGAATGGTTTATCATCGGCCCTTTTGAATGTAGATGGGGCACGAGAACCGAGATAAGGAACAGTGGCAACGGAGTAATCCTCTAGTTCTCGGGACGGTCTCGCGGCCAGTTCGGCGGCCTCTTCAATCTGCTTTCTAGCGGTGGCGAGCTCTCGGCGCGAGAACCTTTCGCCGTTTTCCGTTTCATGAAGCCAGCCTTTAATGCGTTCCATTTCTCGCCCGCATCTGGTAAAGCTCGTAACAATGCTTTCATTTGCCACTCTGGTTTCTCGCCACTGATCAAAGGATACCCGAACGAGTAGCTTATCCAAGGTGCTCCGCACTTGAGGTGCTTGAAAAGCGAAGTCCATAGATGCTTTTAGGTAAGCCTTGCGTGCTTCATGCAATTGAAAGGCGTCTTCCCTCAAAGAAGAAGGCTCCTTTGATTTTGCTTGCGACGAATATCTAGCCTGTAGGTGATCATATTGTTTTTGCGTGTGGTCAAGGACACGGCGGGTCTCCTACACGCGGGAAGATTCTCAGCTCAGAGCCTTAGCCTTTAATGCGGGGAGATGTGGTACCTTAAAGTTTCGCAAATCACCCTGCATGAATGTTCGAATTGGTTCCACAGCCAAGTGTTCTAATTTCTTGGGCAACGCGATGATTGCATTCCAGTGATCCCTAGCGCAGTCTGCGTTCTTTTTCACTGCCAATTGCGTGTAGTCATGGTCGAGGATGGCTTCGGAGATGTTGAGGGGAGGCGGAATGGATGATAGAAATGTGGTTATAACTTGCTCGAACGATGATAACTCTGCGATAAGCCTGAGCGTAGACTTCGTGTATCCGTCGAGCCATCTTTCAATACACTCGATTTGCTCGGCGAAATGGAGTGTAGTTGCGCGGAATGTTGGGGAGTCGAGGGCGGCCTCCTTCAATCCAACTGGGCTAGACGTGGAATGAGAAAATGTTTAGAACTGAGATAGAGGGCTCACCATACAGGACACTGACGAGTTTCCCAAGCTGGGGTACAGATGTTTGCTCCGGAGTCGACATCTACCTTAGAGCTCCAGCCATATGTGCTTAAAAAGATCATCAGACGCAGTCGAGCTATCCTCTAGGATGTATGATAAATAGGTTCGGCAAGATAAATGGAATCAGATCTGAGCCTTAGAGGTACTGGTACATACACAGAAGCCTGTATGATAGGTAGTATGATAGGTATGTAATGTACCGATCATGCATAAACCTCAGCATGTTAAATAAAAGACACCCGCCGCTTACAGTAACTTAACGACACGACTGATGAAGCACATGACCTCCGGTGGGAAACTCCACGTGGGGGCGGCTGACATTTTCTGCCACCTGTTCCGCCAAACTTCTAATTTTCTACATACCATCGTTATAGATTCCATATATGATAGATAGAATGTGGATACGTTTTCAGATGATATCCCTACTATCATCCGACCAAATCGTGTGAACCCACAAGTCCTCTTCAATTCCTCTGTCAATTATGCTTTTCCTCTTATCATGGAGCCTCCCGTGAAAAAACTGCGAAAACTACTGGAAGACTGTTCCGATAGTGAGCTTGACGATGGAGCTGGCGGAGTTCGACTTGACAGCGAGTTTTCAGAAGCATCGCCGGCTTTGAAGATCAACGAGGAGTATGCACGTCGTTTCGAACATAACAAGAAAAGGGAAGAACTACAACAATGTAAGTCTATCTTCATATAAGCTTTTTTCATACCGGCAACGCATGCTGAAATTTTTAATTTAGTAGAGGCCAGGCTAGGCAAGGCTACTTCCCTTGGGAAAAGAACAAGAGACAGTGGCAATGGCGAGAAAGACAATTCTAGCGAATCCGATGCGTCGACGTCCGTATCAGATTCTGAGGAGGAAGATGAAGAGGGGGCCCTTGTCACCGAAACCCTTGACTCAGAGATTCTCGCAACACTAAACGCGATCCGATCAAAAGATCCCCGGGTATACGACAATAATACAACATTCTACTCAGAGTTCCAAGAGCACGCAAATGCATATCAACTAGAAAAGAGAGAGAAGCCCATGTACCTCCGAGACTATCACCGCAAGAACCTCCTAGGCGGGGAGACTGAGGATGATGGTGCTACACCTAAGACGTTCGCACAACAGCAAGCGAATCTAAAGAACATTATTGTGCGAGAAATGCATGCCGCCGTGGACCACCAAGACCTAGGTAATGAGGACATGGACGAAAATGGCGGCTTCCTCATTCCAAAGTCGACAACTACTCCTGAGCTTGTCTCCAAGGCCGACATTCAATTGGATGTCAAGAGCGCAGATAAAGACCCCGAGAAGTTTCTGGATGAATTCATGGCGGCCAAGGCATGGGTCCCCACCGAGTCTTCTAGATACCAGC
This sequence comes from Pseudotulostoma volvatum, assembly GCA_019804575.2. NCBI lineage: Eukaryota > Fungi > Ascomycota > Eurotiomycetes > Eurotiales > Elaphomycetaceae > Pseudotulostoma > Pseudotulostoma volvatum. The sequence continues at coordinate 8,393 of JAHQZX020001538.1, forward strand.
CATTCGAATCGGATGATGAGGAAGAAGAAAACAGGGCTGAAGCGTTCGAGGAGGCGTACAACTTCCGATTTGAGGATCCCAGCAAAGTTAATGAGACATTGGTCACTCATGCTCGTGACACCACGGCTTTGTTGTCTGTTCGTCGAGAAGAACAGAGTAGTAGAAAGAAACGAAGAGAAGCAGAGCGGTCGAAAAAGGAAGAGGAGAAGAAAGAACGCGAGGCTGAAAAGAGCCGCCTTCGCAAGCTCAAGATGGAAGAACTAGAAGATAAAATCAAGAAAATAAAACAGAACGCAGGATTGAAGGCAGCCGATATTACAGATGAGACGTGGGCCCATTTCCTTGATGAGAAATGGGACAACCAGAAATGGGAAGCGGAGATGGAGAAACGCTTTGGCCATGAATATTACGCTCAGATGGATTTGGACAGCAGCGATGATGGAGACGGTGCCAAAAAAAAACAAAAACCAAGGAAGCCAACCTGGGATGATGATATTGATATCAAAGATCTTATCCCAAACTTTGAAAACAAAGTGCCTGAGTTTAGTCAGTCGGATTTGGATCTGAACGATGATCTAGAAGCGAATGCTAATGCATCGGAATCAACATTCAAAAAGAGCCGTGCACAAGAGAAACGCGACAAGAAGCGCGAATCTCGCAAGGAGCGACGGCTTATTGAGGGGGCGGTTGACCGCACTCTAGGCCTCGAGCCCACTCTTCTACCGGGGGCTACTAAGAAGAATGCTAGCTATTTCCGCTATCGCGAGACGTCTCCGCAAAGTTTCGGCCTCACGGCGAAGGATATACTTATGGCTGATGATTCCCAGCTCAACAAGTTCGTGGGGCTCAAAAAGCTGGCGGCATTCCGTGACCCTGAGAAGAAACGGCGCGATAAAACGAAGATGGGCAAAAAGGTGAGACTCCGGCAGTGGCGTAAGGATACCTTTGGTGATGAGAACGGCCCAACTTTCCAATTCTCCCCGCAAAAACCGAATGAATCTATAGCTGGAAATGGAGACCAAACAACTACTGGCAAGGTCAAGATTGATATTCGCGAAGGCGATAGTCGAAAAGGGAGAAAGAGATCGAAAAAGCACTACGCCTAGCCGGATCAAACATGTCATTCATTTCCAGCCGAAAGATTTAACCGTCCATGGGCCGGGAACTAAACCGTGCTGTTGTCTTTTGGACCGTTCCCCAAAATGTGATTTTCGAGTTGGCAGTTTCTTCCAAATATGGTGGTAAAATCTCTGCGAGAGTGCGCCGCCTTTTTTCTAAAGCTACTATCATAGTACGCAACGCCACGCCGCAAATACATGAATCAAATTTAGAGAGTGTAAATCGGTAAATAATTGCTTTCGAGATAAAAGACAGCAAATAATGTGTAGCATACCTAGAGGCTTGTTATAGGTTTGGCCTATTCCCTTTTCCAAGGCGGTAATACGATAATCTCCATAAATTATGTGATACATATTACTATTATGTTTTGTCATCGAACTTTATAGCAATAATGATAATACGAGATTGGTACCAGTATGAGCATGATGGCGAACCGGAAAAGTCAACCCTCAGTGCTTTTCAGAAAATTTATCATTCAATATGGCTTGTTTTCTTCACTTACATATTCAGACGTACAAGCTATATATGCCTACATTCTATGCATTAGATACCCATCATCTTATTAAATCTTTCAATTATTACCTAGGTTATCCTGGTGGCCATGCATTTGCTCGGGATTTTTGGATTTAATAACCTGTATGGCCGATGACCATTGCCCCAACCTAGCCCTCCCTTTTAAGGAGGAAATATGGCTTTTCAATGCCGCAGTGCGCCCGAGAGAATCGTCACAAGACAGCACAGCTGATGTTCGCTATTCGCCCTGCGGGTCCGGATGTAGGTCATTTAGATAAGATAAGATGGACCCATCACGTGCGTTCGGGTAGTTAAAAGCGCTAGCTTGACGGATGACGCAAACGTACATATAGAGGCGCACTAAACCCAACAAGGATTCGCTTGCTTTCTCTTCTCCTTATACTAAGATAGTCGAAATAGCACGACAACATCTTTGCAAGAGCTCCCCACCAATCCTAGCACCTTCGATTAAATTCATCGCTCAACTCTCCGATAGCCATGGCGTTCAATCTTTTCACGCGGACGGGCAGCAAGAATCAGTGCTGCGATGTCCAGAGCCGCGGCAGCTCCAACTGCAGCGCCCTGTCGGGTTCTTCTCATTTCCATCTACCCATTTAGGCACTGATTGATTCTTGCTGCCCCCCGTCGCACAATGTCCGCGTGAAAAGACTGAACGCCATGGCTATCGGGGAGCCGAGCGACGAATCTTCTGATGAAGAGTCGGGGAGGGCCTAGTCCTGTTATGCCTGGTGGAAGAAGAAATAGTATACTATGATATGCGCGGGATTCCCGCAGGGATAATATCGTTCGATGGAGGGTTTGGCATCTCATGCTTTGGCAAAGGACGGAGGAAAACTTGAAAAGCCTAAAGCAAAGATAGGTCTTGCATTAAGGTCTCCATCGATTCAGGCAACAGGACAGTATATAAATACCCATAAACAATTTATGTATGCCTGGATCTCACCTCAGTTCCAATCTAGTTTTGATCTTCAAAATCCACTTTTATTTTCATCATAACTATTATGACGACTCATCCAGACCTTTCTTCTCCAACCCGGCGGACAAGCCGACGAATATGATGAAAAAAGGGGTGGTCTACGCATCCCTCAGTGGTAGTGTAAGACCGAGGACACGGTGCGACAGGGTATGTGCAAGCACAGAAGGCCCCGTTACCAGCTCCAAAAAGAAGATTAATCAGTGTTGTGTTCCATTGGAACACTTTCAGAGATTAAACTGAAAAGAACAGATACTACACTTGATCTAAGCCAAAAGGCAAAGAGAGCTAGAAAAAGGAAAAAGAAAAAAGAATGAAAAAGGGAGGGAGGGAGCAGAGCTTTTATATCTTGCACTGGGTGGTCCGTGCAACGCTAATGTCTTAGTGTCTGAAGCGAGGCGGTGTGAGTGGTGGCAAGAACACCAAAGGATGTCCACTTGACTAGTTGGCGCGGTCTTAGCGTCGTCTCATCCGGTTCTATACATACATAATATAATCCCTCACGCAAGCTTCCACAAGGCCTTTTTTTTTTTTCTTTCGAACGATCATAACTATAAGAATATAAAGGGAAAAGGAAGAGTTGTCGGTCACGAGCGAGAGGTACTGGCCGAATTCTCTCTCTCTCCATGTGAACTTGATTTCCTATCACGTACCTAGCAATACCTACCTACAGATGCTTAGCTGTAATAATAATGTTTATAAATTAACTTGGCTAAGAAGCTGGGAGGATCGAGCAGCTAGATTACTAATATAGCAATTATGTAATTAAAACCCAGTCTCAATGTCCTCAGGAGGAGACTCGACTTTTATCAAGAGATTAAGTCGCTGAATGCTTATGTTAAGTAATCCTCAATGACAAGAATTAACCCGACAAAGCTTTGTGAGCGAAACAACTTCGACATTGCCCCTAGTCTACTATGCACAGTTATAAATTTACTATCATTAATATTTGGAACCTTAGGTCCTTCTGCCCCAGAATTTAGAACTGGTTTGATGTTCAAGCCCTCTTACCGGATTTCTAACGGGGAGGCTCGACCTTCGCACCGTGAAATATGGATCTCGATAGCGATGACGATATTTTGAGTTCTAGCTCTAGCGATTATTCTAACTTCAAAATGGCTACGGCATAAGAGAAGCCCTGTTTGGAGACTTACTACAGCGAGCATGTTAGGTAGAGCCTCAAGCAATACTAGCCTAGGTCAGCACAAGTACGAACTCGAGCGTCGTCGATACCGTAGAATATAGCTGGCCGGTGCCACGGTTCGCTCACGCCTGCTCCGGATCCATGAAATGGAGGAAGATAAGTACCGCCACTATTCTCTGACGTCCACTTCAAGCTCATTGACTCTATACAAATCCACTCTCTCGGCTCTCGGCCAATGGAAGAACCCGACAGTGTTTTTGGTAGCCACGCCTCTTACTATGATTTTTTTTTTTATCAGCTCGCTTCCGCATCCAAGCACCTCCCATTATTAGAAGAATTCTCTGGAATTTGGTAACGCGGTTTAGCAAATCTGCCGATTTGTCTCAGAGTTCACAGGAGTTGGGGCTCACTCGGTAAACTCGCTAGGTCGCTGATTCGCTTAAGAGTTTTCAGCATAATTCGACAACCCATCGGCCAGCCCAAGGAAGTTTGCAAGAGTCCGTTAGGAGAGCCCTAGCTTCCCAGGATGCTCCAAGACACCGCTGCACAAGATGCGCAACACTTCAATTTCTGAAATTGGATTAATAGCCTTCTGGATGTAGGGGGCATTTAAATCGGGCGTCAGTATATGTAGCAGATCAAGACGTGATAGGGGTTAAAATAAAGCATATCTCAAAAAATTTTTTTTCCTTCCAGTTGATACCGAAATGGAAGATGTGCGTACCTATACCGATGCTGAACGATAATTCTTGCAGGAGTGGTAAGGGCTACGATTGGCTCAGGAGACATGATTGGTGCTTGGCCCAATTCTCTGAAGTGTGACCAGATATTGGAACATGTTAAATATGTAGAAATCGGGTATATATATATATATACTCACACAGTATACTATCCTACATATGTTAAAGAATGGAGAATATCCTACCATCACCAATAATATATAATATTAATTGAGCAGTGCTGTGGAAAGAAACTGCCGCTGACACCGGAAGCACCAGATGAGACAAGCTTCATCAAAGATACATGCGAAAAAAGAGCTCGGAATACTCCGCTGATAGGGTGAGCAAAAACCGTCTGGACTAGCGAGGATCGGAAGATGTCGGCCTCGATCGGGACACTCGCCTTGAGCGATATAGCCACCTCCCCCTAACCTAACCCATTCTTAGCGGAGATAATACCGGAACAATTTTACGGTACAAGATTGGATTTCTCCCTGGTATCCGCACGACATAGTGCATCACTACATCCGAAGAAAAAAAAAAAAAGCTTTTTTCCAATGGTAGGAAAGTGGTAAATGATATGCTCATTCCATTTACACTCACTAAGCCGCGATCCTAGATACAAATCCTTTCTATCACTGAAGACAATTCCATTATTATGCTATGTGAAGATTGAAGGGAAAGAGAATCGGATGTGTATTTTGTAACACCAACGTAATAACCCGGACTGGAACTATTCCCAAAGGAGGATGGTGGCAATGGGGGATGTCGCCGTAACTGCTCGGACCACTTTGGTTCTTTTTTTCTCTTGTGTGGTTTTTTTTGGCCCTTGAGCACGGGACCGTCGCATCGTTCTCTGATCCCAAGTCGGGCTCGCTTCTTCCCGCTACAAGAACCAACGTCTTTTTTTTCCCTTTCTCTTCTCCCTTTCTTTTCCTTCCCTTCTCATCTCCCTCAAAATTGGCGTCTCCCCCATTCCACCCCTTCCTTCCTTTTCCTTCTTCCTCCTAATATTTCGTGTCCTCCAATCTCCCCTCCTTCGTTTCTGTTCTTTTTTTCTGTTCGCGTACCAGTTGTCAAGATGGCCAAAGGTGAAGTCTCCCAGGCCGACAGGAGCATCTTCGGGATGCCGGTAAGCAGAACTTTTTTATCTCTCCCTCAGCAGCACTGTTTGACCTATCCATCACTGTATCCATTCCAACCAGGTCGCAATGGATCTCACGGGGCTCCCACCCTTCAGAGGGACGCCTGGCCAGTTTGGATACCTCGCTTTGATGGATAGTTCGAACTTTCTCGACCGCACATTCCGGAGGACTAATGACCGAATGGTTCACAGGGCTTCGTGGTCGACTTTCTGAGTAAGTCAGAAAATCATTGATCATCCAATTGAATCTCTAGGATCGCGTGACGATCAGGAACAGACGCATCTGGCTGGCGCTGGATGAGGCGGGATACTCTGTAGCTAACTGATATCCTTGTAGTGGGTGGTGTTTCTGCTGCCGTCTCCAAGACCGCTGCCGCTCCCATAGAGCGTGTCAAGCTCCTTATTCAGAACCAGGTAGGAACATGATTTTTTTTACTCTAGTTGTATGCGAAGCAATGAAAGCATATGTATCCTGCTTGTTTGCGGATTTGCCTCCCTACAATCTTGCATCCATCCCAAAAACGCGAGAGGGCAACTCTTCTCCTGGTCCCTTTGCCCAGGTTTTGATATGCCGTGTTGAACATAATGGGGACAGAACTGATATCGCTGCATGATAGGATGAGATGATCAGGGCTGGTCGTTTAGATCAAAAGTATAATGGCATCATTGACTGCTTTCGCCGTACCGCGGCCTCCGAAGGTGTTATGTCTTTGTGGAGAGGTAACACAGCCAATGTGATCCGTTATTTCCCTACACAGGCCTTGAACTTCGCCTTCCGTGACACCTACAAGTCGATGTTCGCTTTCAAGAAAGAGCGGGATGGTTACGGCTGGTGGATGGCTGGTAACTTGGCCTCTGGTGGTGTATGTACTCAGCTCTTTCGGCTTTCGTCTCCAAGGTCCCTACCTAACCTTCCGTTTTAGGCTGCTGGTGCCACATCTCTGCTCTTCGTCTACTCCCTTGACTACGCTCGTACACGTTTGGCGAACGATGCAAAGTCTGCCAAGTCTGGTGGTGAGCGTCAGTTCAATGGTCTCGTCGATGTCTACCGCAAGACCCTCGCATCAGATGGTGTGATTGGTCTGTACCGCGGTTTCGGTCCTTCAGTCCTAGGTATTATCGTCTATCGTGGTCTGTACTTTGGCATGTACGACTCGCTAAAACCGGTTATTCTGGTTGGTCCTCTTGAGGGTAACTTCTTGGTCTCCTTCCTGCTCGGCTGGACTGTTACGACTGGTGCTGGTATTGCTTCTTATCCTCTGGATACCATTCGTCGTCGTATGATGATGACCTCTGGTGAGGCCGTCAAGTATAAATCATCGTTCGATGCCGCCCGCCAGATTGCCGCCAAAGAGGGCGTCCGCTCTTTCTTCAAGGGTGCTGGTGCCAACATCCTCCGCGGTGTCGCCGGTGCCGGTGTGCTTTCGATCTATGACCAAGTCCAACTTCTACTCTTCGGCAAGAAGTACAAGGGTGGTTCTGGATAAGCGGTTGGGGTACAAACCTGGCCTCCTGCTAAATCGACTTGTGAGTGCTAGGAGCGGGAGCCGAAAGGGATTTTGCTAATACCCTGTAGGAAGCACTAAAGTGGAGGGCGTTAAAAGATATGATAGAGATATGCGTCAAGCGTGGTATAGTCAATCTTGAGGCATAGAATAGTTTGACTTTTTCCTTTTTTCTTTCCTTTGTCTCCGTTGTACTCTACTACCTGCCCATGAGCATTTTCCTCCGTCTGTACTTCCTTACAATTGTGATATGGGATCAATACATTTCTTGTTCTCTTCCTTTTCTTTCGGGGTTATTCTGGCTCCGGATCGAGGAAGACCAGATGTAGAATGCTGCACACCCCACCGCCCTGGTCTCTCTTACAGCTTATTAGGTATGTATGTACCTAACTGTACATTTGCTCGTGATAATTCTTTCTACAATTACTATATACGTCATCATATACATACATATAATATGTGATACGTAACATGATCAACAAAACAACTAATTAATCGATAACTCGAGATATGATTAAGTATCAATTATTATTACCATGCTTCCCCAGGTTAATCGGGTGACCGAGCTACATAGGCCAACCTAACTGTCGACATCAGAAGCTTAATAAGGCACGGCATGTATGTACAAGGAAAGGAGTTTATCCTTCCACAGGGCCCTCTTGTAGTAAGCTATTATCATGTTATACAGCGAGATGGACCGGATGGTCGGCGGCCAGCTAGAAACCAATTGACATTGACGGTGAATGGACACTTTGGATATGATTGATATATTATACATGGATGTCATATGAATCATGAATCATGAATCATGCATAAATGAGCCATCAGTGGGTGATGGATATGGAAATCAATCTATCCTAGGCTGGCTACTAGATAGCAGATAGATAGATAATAGATACGAAAGAGGAAAGCCTGTCTTTCCTTTCTTCTCCCGCAGGTATTCATTCGACTTGAAAGGGAAGTTGAAGAGTAAAAAAAAAATTAATTTGAATAAAACTTCAATGACAGAGACAGAGAGAGACAGACAACTAACTCAGTGCAGTCAATTAAGGTGACCGAGGTAGCTACTTGGCAAGATATGTTGAAGACGGGAAGAAATATGAGTTAGTGAGAGAGCAGAAGAGGTAAAAATAAAGGACCGGTGCAATACAGTTAAGATGACCAATCCATCTATCCCTTGCTGCCCCCAGATAACCAACGGGTTTCGTTCTTGCCAATTCTGTGGCACTCTATCATCACTTTGCTTTGAAGTTCGAATCTCTCCCTCCGGATGAGGTTCGGTGCAAGGTAGTCCTGAACCGATTAAAAATGAGATAAGAGAGTAAGGAATTAAAAGATGAAAGAGGATGAACAAGATGAGTGGGGAATCCCCGATTCCAAAGAACAGCCGACGTTAGGTCGGATTCACAAAAAGCAAAACACCAATGGACAATGCAACGGCCAGTGATTCAGCCATGTCAGCGACAAGAGGTATTCCAATCATACCAACAATAGGTATTAACCACCCCGGTATCGAACCCAACCACCTTCAGTATATGATCGGGGTGATAGAGGGGGAAGTCGAAGACAAACGATGAAAAAAGACACCAAAAAATCAACGCCATATCCGGAACCAGGGATATTTCCGAGATGAATCCATTATTTGTCGATTCCGATGCCACCGATCCTGATCCCTGCATGACGTGGCAATGCTAGTAAGCCGCTTGAGTCGTTGAGATAATCAAGGCAGCCACCAAAAAGTAATAAAAAAAAAAAAAAAAATACGAAATTATAATGAAGTTGAAGAAAAGGCAGGTCAATTTGGTTCGGCCCAGCCTGAAACCATCAAGACATCTGCTCTTGATGAAGGACCAACGCCATGCGCCACATATGGTATTACATAGAGCCTAATCTGAGTAGCGCCTCGACTGCGGCGCGCTCTTCAAAATCGCCACCGATGCTATCCGGAATAGAAAAATTAAAGTGCTGTAAAGGGGTTGTACTTGGCATGGATATGGCCAACGCGGACGGCACCGGGCCGTCCCCGGAACGTCGCGGGAAAGGAAGTTTGGAAAGCCCAGCGAGATTATGGTGATGTTCAAGACTGGGCCCCGAGTGGAGTGACCTCGCTCGGAGGGCGGCTGCTCCGATGCGCTCCCAATCCTCCTCGTCCGTAACATCACCATCATCCCATTCTTCATCGGGGACGGCGTCCTCAGGTGCCTCTGAGGAAGAACAGTCCTCGCGGGAGTCTCCTTCCAGAGACATCTTGTCTGCTTCGTGTTCGAGCATCGTGACATCCTCATGGTCGCCATAATCAAGCTCCGAGTGAGAGAAGATGGCAGAGTCCCCAGTCATGCTGGTGCCATAGGCTGAGGAGGCTATCCGCCATGATGAACTGGCGGGAATCTGAACGCCCCGCGGACGATATGAGTTGGGCAGGCTTGACGGAGGCGACAAGTTGTTGGGTTGTTGGTTCGTTGGAGGCTGACCGCGGCGGCGGGCATCCCAGCGGCCCCAGCCCACTTTTTCAAAGATAACGTCGCCGTTAACGCTGTGGCCTTCGGTCTCATTTCCCCGACTTTCTAGCGCGGTCACGACGAGCCTACGTGCCTTGGCTGGTGGGATGCCAGCGAAGCCGGGAACAGAGGTGGTGAGGTAGCCCATGACGTGGCGGATGGCTAATGGGCCATGGTGCAACAGGATCTCGGGAAGATGGTATTGGGCCAGCATTCCCGGGGTGATCGCGCCAGCGCTTTCCATGCCGCGCAGCCCTGGGCCATGCATCGGCTGATCCTGGCTCTTCGCATGCTCGACAGCGTCCTGGAGATCGATGTCTGAATCGACATGAATCGGCGCAGCTGGGGGTGATCCAGCGAAGTTCGCATGCTTGTGTTTGAATCCCCTTGGCGGAAGCGTTGGAGAAATGGAATTTGGGGGTGTTGGCAGCATGGTGGACTGGCCGTGTGGCTGGCTGACACGAGCGGTCACGGCCGCAAAGCCACCGCGAGGATGGCCCATGTCGCGAGGTTTAGGAATATCGACGGAGGCGGTCCTGCCGGCCAGCGCCATTGCGATGGTGGAGATGGAGTTCTGAGGAGCCATAATTGGTATGTGATGACGATGATAATGAGTATATTCTATTCCATATCCGTCATTAGCATTCACTCTCGTGCTCCCGGACGAAGTCGGGAGGCCGATCACGACTACCTGGAGATGATCTGCGAGCGGGAGGAATCCAGCACAATGACCCAGGGAAGGAAGAGGAATTCTGGCAGGACTCACATCACTCCGGCGTGACTATTCCACGACTTTTGGGGTTGAATGTGTTCACACGGGAGTCCTACTGGAATGGGGATTCTCAGCTGGCCGTGCTGGATAGGAAGTTAACTGAAGGCGGAAGCGATCTTAAATGCGCACGCGCTGAATAAGATAGTAGATATGTAAGAACAAGATGAGTAGGACGACAGGTGACAAGAATGAATATTCTGTCGCAGAGCGTCTTCAAAGTGATTCTGATTCGAAGCTGTGGAAGGCAATGATCTCTAATCCTTGATGAAGGAAGAGAGAGAGGAGAGGGGAGAGAAAGGAAGGAGAAGTAAGAGGGGGGGAGGAAGAAAGAAGGAAGTAGAGGACGGAGAAGAGATTCGCTGAGGATATGATAAGGTGGTTCTTGCTTAGGGCTTTGCTTTTTTCGATACTAGTCAACTGACGGTTTCTTCTTCTTCTTTCTGTTTTTATTTTTATTCTTGCGACAAGTGATGGGAATGGGATGGGATGGGAATGGTACCGGTTGAGTAGCAGTTCGTACCCCTATCCGGAGAGGTACTCGGATTGCGGATTCGTACATGTATCAGTACCTATCATCGTAACTTGAGCGACGGTATGATACTTGCCCTATCACAGCGAGTTCTCTCGGTCAATATAAACAATATAAACTAGGTTACTAGGTAGTATCTAGTAATGGGTGTATTGTTACTAGAACTATGATATGTAATGGGTACTCGTCATTTATTTACCTAACCTAGATATCTGAGATGTATCAGATGTATCAGATGTATCAGTCCATGTCCATATACCGGGAGGGTACTTTGGGATGTTTCACCAACAAGGTTTACCCGATTTCGACCTAGGACACCCACGTGCATCCGTTAAGTCATGACCGTTGGACCACCAAAGTTGGATTATTAATTCTCTCTTCTCTCTATTAAGATTAAGAGGGAAAAAAAAGAAGGAAAGCTGGATCATACATCCAACACAACAGACCATTACTTACGCACGTCAATCATGATGGCGGGGGGGGGGTCACTAAAGGCGTCTGACCAAACCGATGATGAGAGGGGAAGTCTTACGAATTAGTGGTAGATGACTTTCTTTGAATACCAATGAATTAAACAATCATCATGCCAGAGCTGCACGTTTGCAGGAAGAAAATCACACCATTCCCCGGTTGGATGATCGACTCTAGCAGTTCATGTATATATAGGCCGATATCACTCTATATATAGGGATGAATGATCTGGTCATCCTACCCACTGACTCTGTACCCAACAACTCTTCCGTCGGTTGATAATGATAATGTACAGATGATAGAGATAGATGATATAGTAATCAATGGATATACGGTATCTATCGATAAGCGATAACTGAGCATTCTGGGCACAGCCCATATGTAACTAGAATAGTATCGGTCCCATACGTACATCACCGGGTGAGCCCGGAGTGATTAGTAGGTAGCCATCTTCGAGATATCCGGATACTCTCTCGCCAGCCAGAAAGAATATCCGGATGCGGTTGACATGCCAAGTCGTCGTCGACGTGATCCTTTTATTCAAGGTAGGCTATGCATAACACGTACAGGCTTCTATCTATATAAACTCAATAGTGTTCTCCAGCCGGAAAGAGCAGAAGCTCGACCACTCCTCCCTGATCATCCCCAAAACAGATTAAAAAAAAGAAAAGCCACTCCAAAGAATAGTAGAGCAATCATTGCGATGCCCGCACATGCACCACACATTTGATTTCTCCCCCGCCTACCAGTCTTTCTACATACGATATCTGATGCACAGCCACCCTCGCCGGGAAAACAACAGGGGGCAGTTACTTTCTCCAGTGCTAAAAGAAAACTATCTGATTCTATGATGAAGACGGTTAGCGGGGCGCCGGAAACGGCCGCCTACTTCCCTCATCGCCTACTTTTTCCGGGGCCAACCTGCTTCCGGATCGCGTATAGTGTTTCCGTTTGAGGAATGGCCTGTCCCGTTGGGGGTTTTCCTGCTTTGACCTACTTACCGACGGGCGGGTTATATCAATCGCTTCAACTTCAACCAACATATTGCCATTCTCTCGTGTTCCCATGGCTCTTCCTATTTTTGCGTCGCTGATTCTTACCGGCCATGGCGCAGCTGAGGTCCCATGCGCTCGATCCTTCTCCAGTTTCACCGCATTCAGTTGCAGCTGTACTGAGCTTCGTGCCTTAATAAATTCTAAACGGAATTCTAGGCTACTTCTATATTATAAGCTAATAATCGGAATATGGACAATAAACTTTTATATTCCTTTTCCATACGCGTGTATCTGCTTGCCGCGAGTCCTGGCCTTCCCTTTAGTATAAGATCGATATCGACGACTTATAACTGTAATGACCCAATCCCGAAGCATAGTACTTAATTGATGATATACTGGCTACAAGGCAGTCTAGATACCAGGATTTAATTCCAGAGAGGAGAAAGGAAAAGAAGAAAAACAGAACATGGAAGGGGATGGAGGATAAATAGGTCTGGGCCTCAGCAGGTTAACCCTCAGGCTAGCACCTGTCAGGCTTCCTTTGATTGTACATTCCCACACAGCCCACCGCGGCTTAGTCAGAACGTTGGTTGCTAATCAGTCGCCCGATTTCGCTGCATTTTATATTCCGTTACGCCCTCGCTTTAAACTCGGAAGATATAGAGATATTGAAATCGTCGATATTGAAGGTACTATAAATAGAAATCAATGCTTCAAATTTTATTAATCATTATTTAATGTAAAAGCGCCGCCTGGTAACGCCTAACCTCCCAGTTTATTTATAATTGTGCCTTCTCTTATATAATTAACCATTGAATATGACTATCAAAATACCACTTCCAGGGGGAAAGTCAATAGTTCACCCCTTGGAGAGCACAACCTGATGAAGAATAAAATATCAAGGACATGTGCTGAATCTTCTGGTCGACGACTGACACTCTACAAGATACTGTCGTGGAATTCCAAAGCATTTAGCTTCAAACTCTGGGCTCGATAGTTGTCGGGATTGCCAGCAAAACTATAATTATCCCACATCTTATGAATGTCTGAACGGAGCCAGAGCCCATTCTGAGGAGAGTTCATTGCATCCAAGCAATTATATTTGATGAGATGAGAAAAGCTATGAAAGATATGATAGAGGGCTAAAGGAAATATATGTGCTGTTTTAAAAACCCTCTCATCTATCAGCATCAGATTAACCAGGCTGGCTGGTGATTACACAACATTTATCACGGTGCCGGACTTCATTTCGAAATGAATCATTTCTAGAGGCGGTTGATACGGAGAGTGTATAGGGATAGAAGCGTTCATCACTTGTCTGGATTTCCTCCCCCGCGACTATTGTCGGATGAGGATGGATTTTCCATGCAGGGGCAGTAATTCATCAGTTACAGCTATTGGAGTGTTTAAGAGTACTGGTCCCGCTACCACCGCCTTGGTTCTATCGACCATTCCCATGGCCTTCTTGAGATACTTCTAAATCTACCATACTATGTAAGGTATGCTAATCTTAGTAATGGCAGTACTGTCTAGAACTGGGTTTTACCAGACACATCAAGATACAAGCTAAAAGAGACATTGTAAGAGAAACCTGATTGAATTGTTACCAAGATTCAAGTCCACAAAATAAGTACTATCACTAGTACCTATCCATAATTTGTCAATAATGAACGCCAAATGCAATCTTAACTCTATGATGAATCCTCAAGAAACGAGAACACACGATCGGAATCCCCAATAGGGTGGTTAGAATAACCAATAAAAAAGTCGGGAGATTACCGAGGGGCTGGTCCGGTCATATTATAAGACCAATGACCGATAATATCCCGAGACCAAAGATATATAGGCTGAAGAGATCAGTTGAGATGAGATTTAAGCTTTGACCTTTGTATGATATCATATTGAGTATTACTTTGAGCCCTAACAGTCTAAGGGCAGAGAGCACTGGTAATCGCCTCATCACGATCCGCAGCACGATTATAAGCATTGCTGAAGAGAGACTGCCAGATTTGTGAAAGCAAGACAAGTCACACAAAACAACAGTGAAGCATGGCATGGCATGATGACGAATGCTTTTGTGGGACGTTGAGTAGTTGGGCATCATTTAAAAAAAGTATTAGAACCGCCAAGCTGACCATGTCTGTGAACGGCACCATTATAGGGTATAGGATGCTCGGCCGGCTCTCTTACAGCATCCATAACGAGCAGCTTACCTATGGGGATGAAGTCTCTGGGTGCTTCCAAGTTAATGTTGACCATTTATTTAATGACAGCGGCAAATGACCTATTTGGTAAACAATCCCGTTTCGCTGATGATGCTGCCTGTGCCGATGGTCTGGAAGGCGTACCCGACATTGGGCACATGGCAAGGGAAATAATGTTGGGGCTTTTAATCTAGTTGTTTGATAAATAGGAAAGCATTCGGTGGGCGAGAATCTATACTTGGTAGTTCGAGAAAACCCACTGATCAATATGGTAGGCCAGGTTACTGAACGGAAAAACTCGATACGGTTTTCTAGCAACATACTATGATAGAATCTTCCTCAAATAGGAAATCGACAATTCCGGGGAGGTTGGGCACTGTGGTACTCACTCAAATGAAATTAAAACACTCGACCAGCCTCAATTCCAACTCCCGTCGTCGAGGAACCCTACCGAATATTAATGTCAACTACAAAAGGCGCCGCAGCACTTAGTGCAGTCCTATCTGATGGTCCCAACATTAGATAAAAGTATCTGTGTGAGTATATTTCCTTTTTTAAGCAGAGGAAATTAGGATACACGAGGTACAAAGCGAACGATACCATGAAAAGAAAAAGAAATATTTACACAAAGGTACCAGCTGAGGATCATATCGATCACCTGAGAGCCCAGAGCTCAGCGAAGTTCTGTCATCAGGAAAATAAATGTGATGACGAAGCGAGTTCCGTGTAGACTTTTCAAGTACGAGATAAAATAGACACGATCAAGGGAAGGTATGTACACGTACATACGGTGTAATTACTACCTTATAAGGTCTCGTAATAGGGATTCACGTCTCTCTCGCCTGATTTGCCAAGCAGGCTGAACTTAACTCGCCATGTTGGTAAATACCTGGTTATTACTAGTAGAATATCATCATAATTACAATTCGTATTTAACGGTAGACATACTTTGTATGCGCCACACTCTGTACGTAGACAAATCAGCCACCACCAACGCGCGTCCTCACGATCGCATGAGTCGGGGCTTCAATTTCATAGGTTGGTTACTAGAACAGGATCAATTGGTCTGTCTCAATAATCGTTAGAAGCAAAAAGAAAGGAAAATACATAGGAAAAGGGTCGAGTGGTGAAGAATGGATAGGTATTGACCAAGAGGTATTGACCAAGAGTATAACGAGTATGTACTGTACATACATAACAGGCTTTGTTATACCATCATCCTACTAGTAGGCACTCCTTGTTATATCTATCATACCTTCCTATCGTAGTACGTTCTACCTACTACTATACACGCCTATGATATGACCAACGTCCTATGCATTATAGCATAATGATATAGGGGGCTGGCTGTTAGTTCACCTACCGTCCAAGTGCGCTTATAGAAGAGCTTCATACTAGTATGGTGAAAAGAGGATTGATTTCTTCTATATATATATATATATATATATAACTATATGAAAGGGAAGAAAAGAAGAACTATATGGTCTACCTGATGAATAAGACTTATTGCTGAATGAGAAGCTATTTATTATGTAGGTAAGCGGAACGCGCTAAGTCTGGTCTTACATCATAAATTAATATGATAACTAACGATAATTTTAGGTAGATATGTCGCGTTATATAAGCCACTAATAGCCCTTCACCTTGTATGTAGTACTGGAAGATCAGATCGACTATGGTAAACTAACTACATAGAATACGTACGTTGGGAGTGTCTCTTCTCAAGCGATAATAGACTCCCTTCAATAAGTACTGATCACTTCAATCGGAGCTTTGAAGAATGGCGCGAAGAATGCTCTTGCTTTAAGTTAAGGTACTCCAGCTTCCTTCAGCTAGTCGATTTCAGAATTTGATGGTGTACATATACATAGTAATGTCAATTAACCGGGGAAGCTCATGTATACTACAAGGTTACCTAATATTGAAAGTCGTCACTACCGCTCTGCGCCTTTGCACGACTGTATGCAGTACATGTTGTTCAATTATTTCCATTTTTTTGTTTTCTGTCGCCTATCTATCTCCAAACCGATGAAGCTAGAAAGCAAGCTGTAGGTGTTACGGAGTTATGATATATGTATATATATATCATGATATCCCATGTGCTAGGGATAACAAATTATAACCGGCACGGATTAGGTAGACGTCAAGTCTTTCATCGATATGACACAATCTGTCATACCAAGGCTGTTTCCGTACTATCTAACTATGATATCATAGAGCAAATACGCTCGCACGACTTGGGGTTTATTAGAAGAGAGAAGAGACGGGAGAGGAAAAGACGACGAATTATGAAACTGAAAGGATTGGTTTGGGAACTGGCCTCGATATCGATCAGAGTCACTCTCATACATTTCACAACTGTTTTTCCTGCTCTTGTATATACATATACAAGCATATGTAATGCCCGCTAAAGAATAAAGCTGCCCTATAGTATAGAGATCAATGAGAAAACCATGCCCTTTATCACCACCAGCCAAAAGAAACAGTTCCACTACACCGACTCCCATCCGCAAGGCCCACCGCTAGCAGACCGGAGCCTAGCCTTTATCTTTATTCACGGCCTAGGGACATCACAGAGCTTCTTCTTTCCCATCCTGCCCTGCCTGACGGGTCGGCACCGCTGTATCGTCTTCGACCTCTCCGGCTGCGGCCGCTCCCCCCTCCATCATGCTGACTCGGATCGTCGGGATCGGTATTACCAGCACTTGCAGCAGGAACAGGGGCGGCCAGGGGAAGAGGACAAGCGACAGCAGTCCATCGGGACCATCGCTGCAGATGTGTTGGGTATCTTGGATGCGTTGAAGATCGAGAAGACGATCGTGGTCGGCCATTCGATGGGTGGGATCGTCGCTTCGTGTTTGGCTGCGCATTTTCCAGACCGGGTTATAGCTGTCGTCGAGATCGGCCCCGTGCATCCGTCGCCCAGTACGGGAGGCGTGTTTGAGAAGCGCATTCAGATCGTCTCGGAAGGTTTGTTTAATATCCTTTTATTTTCGAGGAGCTTTTCCGAGAGAGAAAAAAAAAAAAAAAAAAAAAAACAAGGTAACAATAAAATCTGAATAACATAGATGGAATGGAACCCTTAGCAAACACCCTCCCAGAAGCCTCGACCGGATCCCGCAGTACACCGCTGGTGAAGGCTTTCTACCGAGAACTACTCCTGAATCAGAACCCGGAAGGGTACGCTTCGCTCTGTCGCGTGGTCTCGACTGCGCGCCCGCCCGACTACTCAGCCGTCAAGGCGCCGTTTCTTCTCATCGCCGGAGAAGAGGATAAGTCTGCGCCGTTGGACAACTGTAAGCACATCTTTGCAAACATCGCTAGTCCGAATAAGAAGCTGGTCGTGCTCCCGAGCGTTGGACATATGCATTGTATTGAAGCCAGTGATCAGGTCGGGAGGTTACTCATGACTTTTGCAGATACCGTGAGTGTCTGAGGGTTTTCGTTATCATAATTCTTCATATGTAGTCTTTTTCTTCGTTCCCCATCTCCGAGTTTGCAGTCATTCTCCTGTGTTGTGTATATCAGTGAAAGAACCTGATAATTAATTACTAGTATGGAAACGGAGAGAGAGGCGAGAATGTAATACTTACAAATTAATTATTACAATTCACCGCAGCCTGATTAGAGAACACCAGACGGATTACCTACTTAGATGACAAATATATTGATGGTATATATATGTATATAATCGTGCCTTTTAGCAACATAGTACCTAGGTAAAGTATCAATTTCAATACTAACACCGAGGGGGGAGCTCTACAAAGAAAATCCATGTATAATTTCGACGACGTAGAAACATGAAACTGCACCCTCAAGTGAATCTATAGGTAAACAGAGATGCTTATATATGGGCTGTATGTGGTCTTCTTCATACATGAAAACATTGGAATGCATTATGTAGTATACTTTGACTTGCATACAGCTACCTCCCTGATCAACTTTATCTCCATATTACATGCGAGTAAACCGTGAAAGTTATAGCGCTGAGTAGTTATGGTGCCAGTAGTGACAGATTCTGCTTTCTTAGGGGAGGGGAAATAAAGCCGGATCGTTGGCGTATAGAATAATTCCTCCATCCTTCATTCCTCCCTATCTTGTCTTTCCTTTTTTTCTCTTCGAGTTCATATATGTGTGTGTTGTACACTCTATGATGTGTGCGCATCAATCATATACTTTGTCTCGGCCTCCTCCGGCTGAAGGGCTCGGAGAATAATGATCCCTCGGGCGCCGGAGCTTCCTTTTCTCGATATTAGGATAGATGAAAAAAAAAAGAGGATCAATCCCCATGTTCTTTTCTCCCTTTTGGATTCTTCTGTGTGTATTTCGTCATCGGCGGTAGTTCCTGAACGGCCGCTCCGTTTTCCCAAAGAATACCCAATCCAACCCTCCTCTCAACTACAACGTCAAAGAACTCGATCGGGACAAGCTCGAGTCGGATGGTTTCACTACTAGCGGTTGTGTCTATACCCTCACTCAGAATGACTCCATTCTCGCTCCGCCAGAAGGGACACCCAGCCGAAAGGGCCTTCTTCAGGTCGATGTAAATCAGAATTTCAGCGTCAGAACGAATCCCAGATATTATAGTTGGCTTCTTCTTCTTCTCTGTTTTCGTCAACAACACCGGTTTTCCTTCTCGGCCGTGAGGAAACACCTCGTCAAGCGATGGCCCTGTCGCGAAGTGAATGTGATTCCGCCCCATCCTCCGTAAGCCGCCAGAGGCAAGGATCAGCGGCCATGTGGAGTGGAATGTGCCATGCACTACGGTATCTGGGAGAGATGTCGATGCTACGGTGCAATCATTCAAGCGACTGACGTCACCAAGACTAAGGGATTCGAGAAGCCCCGCAGAATCGACTGTTTGAATGCTGTGACCCTGTGTGGCACGTATCAGGAAATGGGAGGGATCTGGGTCCTTGACAGCGAGCGCGTGTTCCGTGGTGGTGGTCATAGTCGCGGCACTTTTTCTAGTTTCATCATACGATTCTTCTCCTTCTCCCCTTTCAGTATCCGCAGTGACGGGAGCATAGAGCAGTGCGAAGCGCTTCTTCTCCGAATTCTCGACAACCTCAAGGATTTCTGGAAATGTGATCTTGAGGGATTGAACTTTCCTCCATGCGAGCTGTTATGGACACAAGCGGGTTAGGGAATTCTGAGTCAGCTTTTCACTCTTTCTTCGGGCTCTTATGGTCGGTCGTCTTAGCAAAGAAGGAAGAGAGAGAAACAAACATACCACGTCAGCCACATTCACATAGCCTTCTGGGTTCATTTTCACCCGTTCTTTTGCGGCACCATGTCGTAGTAGGAAACTCAGCGTCTTGGAAATGATGACATTTCTCGATAGCTCATTTCTACCCCGGTCTCTGCGAGACATCGCTTCGAAAATGTGAACGCGGTGTCGTTTGATTTATGTGTGTATATGATATTTGTGATGATGACGGGTAGGAACGAGCTTTTATCCAGTCTTTGAGCCCAACCTTTTCGCTTCAAAACAGCTTTTAAAGAAGCCAGGGAATATTACACGGTTAAAAGGTCTCTGGCGGCGGGTCGGCTCAGCAAATATTCTTGACTCTCGGAGTATGACTGCTCCGAGTGTGAGTCAAGCGCGTATTATATATGATGATGATGATGATGATGATGATGATTCGTAGCGATAATCCTTCCTTGCCGTATAAGAGGTTATGTATACCTATCATTCTTTCTATTCTACAGTACGGAAGAGTGTTCTCTACTAGTAGTACTGTACATCGATCGATTCTTTATTAATTGCTTGCGTAAGCAAGCTCTCTACAATCGGGACTTGACTTCCTCGGTCTACTACTAGTACCTAGTACTAGTACTAGTAGTAGAAATTAATTATTAGATAACCTGGGTTACACCAGTATCTACCTGCCTGTGATAGCACTTTACCCTACGTTAATCTTGCCTATTGGTAGTAGCCTCCTTAAATCCTCTATCACGGTCGGTTCGGCTCGTCTTCGGCTCGTCCTCGGCACAGTAAACTAAACCCTGCTTATAACGAAACTCCGCTATACCTAACGAACGGAACAACCGTGTCAAATTCAAACCCCTCGTAATACTAATGATTGTGCTCTATAACGAATCAAGAGGCGGCTTAACCATTCGGTTCGTTATAGGCAGGGTTTACTGTATGACGCAAGTTCAAGAGTTCTCAGGTAGGCTATACTAATTTCGCTCCACAAGGCGTTTCTACCTCGGGGGGACCGGTCCCCGATATTACAAACAGATGATACCGGAAGACACTAATGTTAATCTTCATATCAGCTATTATACATACATGTACACACTATTAGGCGCTTGATGCTACTAGACTCAGCTTATAGCTTTGTCATCTTGCACTTCATAATCATTAAAAGTACTACTCTGTACAGAAAAAAATACTAAGAAGATTAGATAAAAATAAAAAAGCAAGAGAGAAGAAAATCGCCGAGATGACTGGCCTTCGCTGGACTTATCTATTACAGATGCAGCCACATTCGGCAACTGGACAGGCTCTGTGTCTGGCGAACCAGTCTCTTGCGTGGTTCGAATGAAAACCATGATTACAGTAGATGCAGAAGACGATGAATCTCCGCATCACATCATCTTCTGAGCGCTTTTGGTCCCCCAACTCTGGGTCGGCTGCAATGGATACGCTCAATGTTGGATGGGGAGAACCGAGCCATAAGGAGCAGACGCCACATCGGGGCATATGGCGCTCGCATTTCGGACATACCGTGCCTGAAACCACGCCCAAGCTAAGGGGATGTCCGACTGTGGGATGGATGACCTCCCCACCACTCGTAGCAGCTGAAGCGGCTGAAGCATCGGGTTGGGTCAGCGGCCTGGTACAGTAGGAGCAAATTAAACTAATATGCTGGAGAGGCGGTGGTATAAGTTGGTGACCGTCCAAAGTGACAGCGAGCCTGCGACATCCAACATCGAATTTGGCGCGTTCAAGCTGGAGTTTCCAGGAGTTCATACGCCACCGATACGTCTCACGCCAAGCGCGAAATCGCGCTTGGTTAGTTTCGTCATCAATGAAGCGTGGAATGGCATGACTCATTGCCAGTACAGCTGTTTGGATGTCATTGAATTTCTTGATGTATGACTGAAACAAGTCCATTGCGGAATGACCGAGTCCGGTGAGAACCACGCCTTCAATGTCTCCTTGCTGAATTGTTTCCACGGTTGTTTCTTGTAAATACGAAGCCAACGCATCGTCCGGGAGCCAACGCAATGCGACCTCGACACGGTATCTGAGGGGTAGAGTTGTCTCCTCGAGCACTGAACTCCAGTCTCCCTTGCTTACTAAAGCCAGAATAGCCCGGGCATACGGGTCCGTGAGTTCTTTCGCAATTTCGCCGCATGTTTGTTCCCAATCAAGGTCAGTATGGCCTTTAGCTGCGCCAGCGATAGCCATCGCGAGCAGCTTGTGGGCCTGTGTAGGTTCGTTATTTCGTAATGCTAAGAATGCAAGTCGAGGTTCGTTTTGAAATACAGCGAGAGCTGCCGCTTTCGTATGCTGCCGCTGTGAAACAAGCTTCTCAACGAGCTTCTCAAGGTCCTGGTACGACTCTGCGGCACCACAGATATGGAGACAAAGCTGACGATGCTCGGGGGAACGCGTCTCGCACCCTTTGCCGGCAGGTAGATCAAGCTCACGGGCGAGGTCCCTGATTGCATCACTGATATTAGGCCTATCATTGCCAATGGGGCTAATTATGCGATTTTTGAGACTGAGACCTAATCAACCATCAGCGGATTCGGCAACGAAAGAAAGAAAGTCGTACCTAGGTCGTTAATCCAAATGCTATACACACCAAGATAATTCATATCAAGTCCATTCATCACCATTGAATCATCCGAGGAATGCCTCTGAGCACCTAGTTTTGTAAGCTTCGATTGCAAAAATGCCACCTTTAAATGGATTACATACGACCTATCCAATCCCAGAGATCTTGTAAGAAAGGATTGTCGTCTAAGATTTGCCTGTTTCTGGCGCTATCAAAGAGATAACCTGCTTTACAACGATGCCGGTTGACAGTCAGAAGTGCCAAAGCATCTTCCGCCTTAACGGTACCCCCCACAGTCTCTAGCGATAGGAAATGTTCATGGTTTTCCCGGCTTGAAAGATAACTAGGGTTATCTTCCTGAAGAGTTGCATTTCCCTGTACGTTCCGCTCCGTCTGGCCTGAAGAGCTAGGGAATATACGTCTTCGTATGCCTTTGACCACATCAGATATTTTTCCGTGACCACTGTGCAAGGGGCTCTTGATCCCGAAATCGGTGTCTCCACAGGTCCTACCATAAGCCAACACAGACTGGGAAGATATTCGGACAGGCGGGCATGGCGGCTGAAGGGTGGTTATCTCCACCTTTCCGTTTCCGAGTAATGAAATAGCGCTGGCCTCGTTCGGTCCACTGATGTTGAGAAAATCGAAAGAGACAATTCTTTCAGATTCTGGACAGGCCCGAGTGTGATGGTTGAAAGGGGTCCGAATATCGCGTACATACTTCGTATAGATCTGCTCGGGGTAGAATTTGGAAGATCCTTGGCCCAGAGTTTCATCCAAGGAGTTGCGATACTCCTCCGAGATGTATTCCTTGGCGATGTCGTAGGCCTTGAAGTGACCGGTGTTAGAAAGGACTCCCAAGCACCCTCTTTTAGTTTTTGAGAAACGCAAGCTCCAAATTAATTCCCGTTGATTGATAACATTTTTGAATTCCAGTGCCGGTCCTTGCTGGCCTGCTTCCGGTGCCTCAGTATTTGAAAGAGAAGCAGATATAAACCGGGATCCAACCCGGCGATCCCAGATGCAGACAATGGCTTCGCTTGATGTAGAACAGGACGCAATGTAGTTCTCATCCAACCAATTAATTGCAAGATGGTGTACACACCGCGTCGAGAACTGCAGAGACGGGTTCCCGGGACCCTCTATGAGAAACGTCAGGAGGAAAAGTAATGGAGC
Organism: Pseudotulostoma volvatum; assembly: GCA_019804575.2. Lineage (NCBI taxonomy): Eukaryota > Fungi > Ascomycota > Eurotiomycetes > Eurotiales > Elaphomycetaceae > Pseudotulostoma > Pseudotulostoma volvatum. The sequence goes on from JAHQZX020001538.1 coordinate 31,972, forward strand.
TCAGAACCTGTAACAGCTAACCTCTCAGGTCATAAAGCCGAACAAATTGACCCTTCACGCCGGCTACCAGAGTGTCCGGCTGGTCTTTGAAGAACTTGATGCTGGTAATGTGTTCTGAACTAGCGAGCTTACGCAACGGCTCCAATGCGTGCCTGTCGGCGCTCAGGCCCTTGAGGTTTCTGGCCGCAAGCCGCTGGTTCACATCCCAGATGTTGAGACAGACATCGTTTCGGACTTTGTCTAAGCCTACCGCCAATAAGCCGTGTGTGCTGAAGGCAACGGCATTGCAATGCCGTTGGTTGCGAATGGGGAAAGACCACAACTCATTGGAATCGCCACCCATACGCAGAATTGCGGCCTCCCCGGAAGATTGGCCAACGGCGATCAAGGATTCATCTGATGTAGACCAATCAAAAGCCCGAAAAGGGGGCACCTTGAGATGGGTCGAGATCACCTCATACTCCACGCTTCTGCCGCTAAATGAGGTGATCTTGCACAACTTGAATGACTTCCCCGCCACGTCCACCAACAAGAAACGCGGGTCCGTCGCGGTCGACGAGGGCGACCAGCGGATTGCAGTCTCCATAACGAGTGATTCGGATCATGAAGTACCGAAGGACAGTCAAGACTTGAAGGTAGTGCTAATAGGTTGCAAAAGCTGTCCCCGGTCAAAGGTTTTCCCTCTATCGTTCAACATATTTGGGTGTGAAAAGATCTGAAGTGTGAAGTAGCCTGGGACATCAATCATGCCAATGGCATCTACTCTATGTGGCAATCCCTATACGTACTTCCCCATTTGTTGTATCATATGATAAATAATAATACTTATCGATTGTATACATCTCTTTACCGCCGCGTAAGCGCGGCGTGTCTTGGCAAACTATTAGTAAGCGGAAAATCGTTTTCAGAATCAAATTGACCTCTATATAAGTACAAAGGTGAAAAGGAAAGAGACCAATTTTTTCCTCCAGGCCTTCCCTTTGTCCTTCTCTCTGGTGGTTTCGTAACACTTGCCTGTCTCTTTCTTCTTCCCCTCTCTAGCTTAGTCCCTTCATTCTTACCTACCTAATGAAGTCTTTTCGATCATTACTTTAAGGTCCCTGAAATTAGCTTAGTAGTAAGTTAATCAAACGAGGTTTATCCTGTAATATATGTAAAGACATCTCGAGAACGCAAGTGAATTCATGTGAACTGCCGCAGCGTGGTTTCGAAGAGGCATCTCATAAAGGAGATTCTCATTGTAGTAATCTCACTACCGATTATCAAGGTGCTTGACCCGAAAATGCCTCAACGTTGATTTGACTTCGACCACTCCTGAACACGACGATGCTCCGGTAACAAGCGGTTTCCGAAGCACTAGAAGCATCTATGAGGCTTATTATTGGCATGTCTGTGGCGTTCATCATTCGGCCGACCCACAAAACTCGGTAGCTGCCTTGGTGGCCGTATTCCGTCTTCGCCACTCGTCTTGTAGAGAGCGGGTCGTAGGTCACATGAAGAGCATCTCGTGAAGGTTGATTTGTTCGTGTGGCATTTCGACGGTCTAGAGAATCTCCTTAACCTCTTCGTCACAAATCATGGTCCCCGCTTTAGCCTGGTCATCCCACCGTATGGCCTCTAGATATTTAGGGTGCTAATACAATAAAGCCCTCTCTTGCAGGCTAACGTATCACAGACGCCTTTTATCGATCACCGACTGATCCGCCGGAGTTCATACATCAACGGGTTGTTGTGTTCACGGCCGCTCATGATATTCTGCATATCAGTGTCGATGTTTCGCGGCAAGTAGTGACCCAAAAAGGCCTGGACCGCGGCATGTTTTATAGTGAGATTCTGTTGTGCTTCTTCAGAATCTACTAATCCAATAAGTGGGCATGTATAGTAGAAATGGCAGAAGGACTTACTACTTTCGTTTAGCGTTTTGCGGCCGCCGTAGCGCATACGGTGAGCAACAAAAGGCCACAACTTTACTAACCGTGGGCTGGCAAGCCTCTACAATAGCTAAAACCTTAAGAAGTTCCTGTATATGCAGGAGCCGGGGCCACGGCTTGGCTGCAGTAGTTCTCCCTCATCTCGTCTCATCTCATCTCCTCTAGATCCACACCGGCCCGCCGCAGTCCGGCTTGAGTGGTTATGCACTAGCTTTATTTGGTCAAGCGTCGGACGACTGATTTGACTACCAAGTCCGACTTGGAACTTTTAACTTAATTTAACTTATCGCGACCCCTATTTCTAGCCCTCCACCACCTTCCAAATTCAGCAACGGGCATCGCTAATGCTACGCCCCTTCCGAGTCTATGATGTGACGAGACATAGAATGCTAAGTACGTATAATGATGAGTGAGGGTGTGGCTTTAGTGATTCGGGAGGCGGGCCGGGCCGGGCCTTATTAAGCGAAACTCGCCAGGTACTGCTTTAGCAATCTGCTATTTGGCGCTTCCTCCGCTTTTCGGCCAAATATTGCTGCGTCGAGATCTCTGTTTCATCTCTGCAGTCCTCTGTGGGAAAACGGGTATTCTATATTCTACGCTGCAGATTGACAACCACCTACGCGGCTGCTTATGCTGTAGGGATATACCTAGTTACACACATACCTATATAGTAAGGTATATACAATAAGAAGATTGAGTTACTGTTATAGAAAGTCACATACCTAGATATCTATTTCCACTCCATAGGCTAGCTCGTGCGTCAGCTGTTGCTAATGCCGACGGTTCGCTCCCATACCCGATTTCTGCAACATCCTATTATTATGTAGAACAGTACAGGCAACAATTGTAGTAGGGAGGAGACTATGTATAAAACCCGTCGGCAGACGATATCGAAGGAGGCAAGCAAGAGAAGCTCGAATTTAATACAGATGAACAGTGTCGGATGCCGCTTTCGTTATTCCATCCCGATAGCACTTTGGCGGAACCGCTGTTTCAAAGTTAAGAAATCGACTTCTGCGCTCGTCGAAGCACTCTCCAGGCAGCCAGACTTTGCAACACAGAAATGCGAACTAGCAGAAAGGCTGAAGGGCACAGGTGGCATCCATAGGGGTTTTACCCTAAATTTTAATGTGAGCTAAATCATATTAAGCACTTTTGGTGCCACAGCAAGCAGTCTGCACGCCAGCACTGTGATTAGTAATTATACTTTCGATTGCTTGCAGAGAGTAGTTCTGGCAGGGCTTTCTCATGTTAAAGTTCCACTATCCTGGGGAATTATTCCTACCTAGAATCAATGGAGATATATCGCCAAGGGTAACATATGGCATAGGAAAAAAGTCGTTCGTAAGCTCACTAAGCCTAATTTGCATAGTATGCCTTTCCAAATTAGGCATAGCTGCCAAGATAATTTGATTATGTAATGGTGTGATATTGTCTCAAAAAGTTGCCTATAATACGTATTTTCAAACGCTAATTTACCCCATTCTAAGGCCGATATGGATAAGGCGCTGTGTTCCGGTAGCTAAGCCCTTTTGGGCTAGCAGATAGCGGTGAAATAATCACGTGATGTAGGTTACCTGCCACTGCCAGAAGGGACTAAACCTTCATTTTTTAACTATGAGGAGCCTAATTATTAAGGCTCCAATTAGGGTCAGTTTTCACATGATCACGTCGAGCAATACAAACTATCTTAGTACACCAAAGGGAACGGGAACGACGAAATTTACGTCGAGACCTACCTTGATATAGGAGCTGTGATATGGCCGTCGAGAGATCTGTGTTCTACTCGACTAGTAGTGAGGTAACAAAATGACCCGAGTTACCATGATCTGCCGAAACATGCTAGAGATGGTACTCTAACTCCACCGATGTGGAAATCTTAAATTCTAGGGTAATAACAGACTCGGAGTCGCTGATGTGTCGTAAGATCTAACGACATGCGGCATCTTATTAATCGCTAAGAGATCTATAGGTTTGCACGACATCGCCAACAGAGAATCGTTATCTTCCTAGCATACCATACACGTTGGAAGAAGGCTCAAGGCGGACGCGACATACCTATTAATAAAATGCTAGAAATACCAGATGGCTCCAAGGTCAAGGGCCCTGGCATACTACTTTACACGCAAGACATGCCTGTGGTAGTCTTGTCTAACATTTCCACGAAGCTGGGTATTATCGACAGAGTTCATGGTCGAGTTGTTGGAATTTTACCCAACCCCAAGGTAAGTTCATAATTCTCTACTGCCTTAACAACTATACTAATAACTGACGGTCCGATAACTAAATTCTATAACCTTGACGATATTCATGCTCTATGTACTTTTCCGCCAGAATGTATTATCTTTAAACCAACGTCCACATCCCCTGTTACTTTCCCAGGAATAGATTCAAATACCATCCCTATTTTTTGTTCTCCCTGCTCACTTCACCTAGAGAATATGTACATCACCTGACACTGGGTACCTGTCACCCTGGTCTGAGTCGGTACCCCATATATATACACACTAGATGTGTATTTCTGTGGTGTTTATGCTATCATACTTGTATTATGATAGATCATTTCTCAAAAAAGCCGCCGTCATCGCCGTCGCTCATTCTCTCGTATACATCTCCTTTTACCCTTTCTCTCCATTTCCCATCCGTACTTCTTTCCATAGAAGTTCTTGATGCGGCTCCAGCTTCGGGGCGTGTTTTCTTTGCAGATTCTTGCCGCAAGCGCTGCTGTTTGTAATTGAAATTGCTGCTCTTCTTTCGATCGCTAAGAGACAGAGAGGAGGCAGCAATAGTAGTGCTGTTGAGTGTGGGCTTAGTGCCACTATGGGAAGAGGCTATCGATGTGATGTTAACGTCTGGTTTGAGCTTCCCTTCCCGGAGTAGATCGAGGGTGCCGTCAGCTGTGCTTCGTTCGACAATGTACCACATAGGTGGTTTCTCGCTGATGCTGGTATTATGCTGAGGCTGGGAAGGGAGAGTACGGTCGGGCTCGGATATGGAACTCAAAGGAAGGGCATCGTTTGAGTGTGGAACTAGGCCAGTATCGTAGCTGTTGTTGTTGTTGTTGTTGTTGTTGTTGTTGTTGTTGCTATTGTTATTGCAATCTTCTGAACGGCCATCAGAGTCGGGAGATGGCTTTCGCCTTTTGGTGGTCGGAAAGAGAGAGAGATATTTCTCTGTGAGGGGATAGTAAATCGTGTAGTTAACGTTGATTTGAGCGTCATGGACCTTTTTGGTTAGGAGTGCAAGTTCTTGCGCTTTGGTTGGGAAGTCGTCGGATTCGACGATCTCGTGTTCTCGCTGGAGTCTTCTTAGTTCTTTTATGGCGGTTTTACGTTCTATTCATGTGTAAGAGAGAAGACAAGAGACAAATGGGTGAGACATCACACAACAAATTCAGCGAATACCAGGCATGACATGCCGTTCCCACAGAAAAGAAAGGGTGGCATAAAAGGAAAGTGTGATAAAATAAACCAAGCTTCATATGTCATTCCACGAGTTGGCTTGCATTTTAGCAGCCCAATGGAATGAAAAGCAGAAAAAACTATTAATAAATGATTTGAACAAATAAATACGAATGGAAGATCAACCTACCGAGGAACCTGACAAAATGGTACTTCTTGATTAGTTCCGATCGTTTCCTTCTTTCGATCTCCTTCGCCAGATCTCTTTCGTATCCCGCCAATGCACGCTCCTGGAAGATCCTCGCGTCGGCCGGCATGTCAGCATGGTTGAGAAGGCGTTTGACGTCCCGGACCCTTCTTTTCAGCTCATTGACGGATGGGTGGCTATCTGTAACTGGCCGGCTCTCATGTTTCGAGGATACCGGTCTGCCTTGACGCCGTTTTTCCGTCGTCGCCAAGGATTTCTTTTTCCTTGGATAAGGATGATAACGACTGCTTGTGGAGCTGTCTTTAGTTTGAGCTGCTGTCATCGTTAGAGAAATGCCTGAGAATATTCTTTAGACTCTTTTTAATAGAGTAGAGTACTACAGCATGGTTTCTTCTGCTTCGTGAATAAAGGTAGATTATGGTATCCCTTATCCTATTATGAACTGTTACGAATCACGATATTTTTCTATGATATGATGATATAATCATACTATTATTACTTTTCCAAGAATCAATTCCCAATCGGACTAGCCCTAGATCGGATCATGTGACCGTGTATCTACTAGAAGCTGTAACTATTCCCTCTCTCATTCGTTGCATGAAGAGTCAATGGAATGATAATGTTCAAGCTTTCCTCATCTCTGAAGTAACCATGATCTCCCTTTTGGTACTTTCTTTTACCTCAGTACTCTTCCCCTCCCACGTTGGGCCCATGTAACTGTTCTCTCTCTCATTCATTTCCAAGCTTAGACAGGATCTCGCAATACGCAACCTGTTGCTCGCTCTGAAACGCCTTCTTGTTATGAAACCCGTAAGTGTTATGATTGCGGCGCCTCATTCTCCTTTGCCGCTTCTACGAGATATGCCCGCTGCGCCTTATGTTGAAATCTGCGTTCCGTTCCCTTCGCACAGTCGACTATAAACACTCGCCATTGCAATAACTACAATTTGCCGCTACCCATTCCTCCCACTGCACAGTCAAACGGCAGCACGACGAAGACACTTCAGGACTTCTCGAGTAAGAGCTTTCCAATGGCGTCGCCTTGCGCTTGGCCGTATAGATGGAATACGATTATTGTTGTGCTCTGCATTGGGGAGCGGAAGTAGCGAATCCCCTGTTTACGTAGTGTTATATCCTAAGAACGGGGCCATTTTGTTGACCGACCCCGGCGTTCACACTCTAGAGCCTACTTCCTTCCTCCAAGAGTTATCTAGTGAACGGACTGCCGAGGCCGGTTCGGCTCCGTAAGCACATCCACTAGCTCAACTCCGGGCTGTTGATCGGATAAACATCTTGAAGAAAACGAACGGCAATACATTTTTCAAGTTTAGGGCTCAATTTACCACATGCAAGGCCTTTTGTCCTGCGGTCTCGCGTAAATGAGTCGCCTTTATTTCCCGGACCCAAAGGAAGCTCTGCAAGGCCGAATTAGTGTCATGCCAACCCTTCGTTGAGTAGGCGGTCTACTAGAGAAATTGGGCCTGTTTTTGCGCCAGTGAAATCCTTTTCGCTATGTTTATTATCGCATTAAACGGTCCTACAGTCCAAGGTAATTCTTGGCCCTCTTTTCTTTTCTTGCCCTCAACATCCGATGGATGCTAATGCCCTTGGTTTCCAGGCAAAGCCCGGATACATACCCTGCTTACGATCTGGGCATTTCACCACTACCATACATATACCCGGAGGCGATCTTCGAATCTTCTCCATTGAGGCGTAACGTCGTTCCGGCATGAATACATAGCTGAGCATTGGGATACACCGATTGGGTATTATTATACAATGAGAGAAAGCTCCAAGTTGGCCTCTATGATACAGCATGTAGCCAATTCCTGGACCTTCAAAACCAGGACGTCGGCCACTGGGCTCGGAGCTTTTTCTTGTTGTAGTAATAGTACTCCAACCGGTGCATCTCAATGCTCAGCCATATATCTACGATATATTGAGGGATGTGGCGGGTTCCAATCCTGCAGCCGAGTTCCTCTCCATGCCCACCCAGTCACAGCGAAACCGGGACTACTAGCTACCCTAGTGTGGGGTTCAAGCACTGGCTACTGGCCGAATAAGACCTTTGCATTTGAGGACGCGTTACCGATATTGGTATACCGTGGCGTCACAGAAGACATGTACTTAGTTCTTATTATAGATGGGTAGTCCTGCTCTAAATCCTCTTTGCGTTGTGTAGCCGCTCGCGCGGGAACCGGATGTTAAAAAATAAAGACACACAAACACAGAAGGAAGTCTGGCATTCTTACACATTAACACTTTCTCGTTCATTTCCCCCTATTATTCTCCTTCTTATTCGTCCTTTTCCTCAAAGACCGTGTCCACTTTGGCCTTTTTAGTGACTATTCTCTCCCTCATTTTCCTCTGCTTCTTGCGAATCTCTGCCGCTGTCCGTTTGGATTTCCCATTGACAGTGCTCTGATCTCATTACGTCTTTTCGGTTTTTTAATCTCCCAAGGCGAGAAATGAACCTAACTCCTTTCATTCCTTGACGGCGAATCCGCAGAGATGGCGTCCCGGCTCACATTTTCGTGACCAAACGCGAATATCAAAAGCGTGGGCTCCTTCACTCCCACATTTTAGTTCTGACCGTGGATTTCCAACAACTGCACTTGGAAGAGAAAATGTCCAAGGAAGAGCCGGTTGAAGTTCTCGAGGACGTGGGGACATGAGGGAGAAGATAGCTTGCTTAGTGAAGCTAGGGTACCTTGTTCACTCCTCAAGGATCACCTCTCCATTCAGTTGAAGGATGCTAACTGCTCAAGCTTACCGGCACAGCTATAGGATAGTAGTTTCCCTAAGGTGTTTATACTCCACCTATCTCGAAGTATTTTCATTGTAGTCTTCACCCTTTGATGGAGAAGTACCCGTGAAGAACGGACGGTGTTGCCATTGCCGTGAAATGAATTGAAAGGTTAGTAAGGAAAGGGTCGACACGTAAGTGCATCGTGATATCCTGCATACTAATATATGTATCTATCATTTAAGTAGTTAAGTCACTCAAGAGGTGCTCAGCCGCATAGCCTTTGTAATGATAGATTCTGACTCAGAGACAATTAAGCATAATTAGTAGATGATCAAAGAGAGTATGAAAGTTCCTTCCATTGATTCCGTATATGCAGAGATGCTTTAAGTGTAGAAACGATGCAATTGAAGTGGTATCCGTTTCTGCTGGCTTAACTGTTTGTATGTTAGTTCCTCTGGCTCCTCAGGGGTCCTTTCCGGTGTCTGGATTGATGTATTCCCATGCTTCTGCCTGTAGGGCAGCGATTCCGATGATCTGGATCCAGCGACGCTAATCAGTCAAGCTAGAGAGGATAGCTTGAGTAATAGAAGACGTATTAGCTGTGGCGGCGTTGCCGGGATCGGGAGTTTCCTTAAAATATCCCTTATGTCTCAAGAGCTTTTCACCTTCCTCCCTGTCCACATGGCGCTGGTGGAGATGGATGGCCATACCTGGAACCCTATCGTGACGGCACGGACCGATGAACTACACGGAATGTTCAGACTCTCCAAGTCATGAATAATAACTAACATGTTTATGTTGAGCTAGTACTGAGATAGGTAAATCATATCACGGAAGGAATGATAAAAAGGTTGTCCTAAGGTTTTGGTCACATTACCACATTATGCCTATTTGGGAAAGGGCATATCGTGGCCAACCAGTCTTTCATCAGCATCAAATTAATAAATCACATCATCACAGCCAACTGTTAGGTGCTTCTCCGCGTTTAATAAATCGATGACCTTGAACCTGAAGATCAAGTTCCCTCTTATGGCTACGAGGTTGTTGTCAGATAAACGGATTAATTCTTTACGGGGACATTCAGGTATGGTAGCGGAACGCGAAAACAGGCCCTCAAATGAAGGAAGAAAAAACCTGTCAACTTGGACATGTATCTCCCCCACCAAAACAACCAACCTCATAAATTTAAATCCTTTAAAGTGAAGTTTATTTTGCTTATCCAATAAGTTAAAGGATTTGAATACATGAAATACATCTTTGTGGGGGGGAGTAGATATATATATATGTGATGCTAAAACTCTCTCTTCCACTCCTTGCCACCATAAGTAACTTTCACCCATTAATGCTGGTCTTAGTTTTAAGCTGGAGCCCTTAGGTACCTTTGGCGATGGTTTCTGCAAATTGTCTTACAGCGCAAGATGTATCTGCCCCACGGATCCAAGGGCAACTAGTTGTTGGTTCTGCTTAGCATTTTCATCTGGGTAGGAATAATGCACTGAGCAACCTAAGACTTTTCCTATTCCCAACTACACAACCTTTCACAACGACTTTTCATATTTTTTTATTTACTTAAGCGATCTGTATCTGTGCTTATTCTAGCCAGGACCTGAATACTCCAGGTTGTGTCTATGTTTCTAGATCCAGGGGAAGCCAGATATTATTAATGGCAATGATAAAAACTTCCAGGGCGAGGTATGCTCTCTGTACCCCAGGACCCCCACCACCTTGTCCCCGACTCAAGCCAAACCTTTCTCTTACTATCTTGTTGTCCCGGCCACCCCCCGAGTTTTTCTGGATTCTCACCCCTAGCACCGATGTCTCTTGGGTCAGGTATGGATGGCCAGTTGCTCCTGCGAATGACCGCATCCGTCCCGTTATTTTCGGCCTGCCTTTGGTGGGCCGCCACCTCCCCCGTGAGAAAGAGGACAAGCGGAGGCACGGGGACCATCATAGATTAGGAGGCATGGTTCAGTTATCTCTTAACTGGGGACTTTATATATGCAGCTGGACTTGGGGCTACAAACATCTATATGTATGACACGTTACCACATCAACTACTCAGCGACGGGGAGTACTAGAAAGGATATGTGGATACTGCGGACATCCATCCCGGCGTCCTTAACCTGATGCCTTGCGTTGCTGTGCTCCCCGAACTCTGCCTCTGATAACCTCTCCTTCAACTTTGTGCAGTAACTTGCCGTCAATGCCATACTTTGGAACATGGGTGTGACATCAAGGTTAGAGGCACGTTGCGTAGCCATTCGGATCTTCGTCTTCGTCTGGAGGTAGAAGAACTCGTTCAATCTGTCTATTTTGAACCAAGAATCGTCGGCGCCTCGAAGGTTAACTTAGACCATTAGCTAGGATGCCCGTTGCAACTCTGGATGATCTACGGTAGTAGCCTCCTTATCACGGGGTGCCGTGCCGCGACGAAAGATATGGAGCCTGCAGCGGTGTGTATTGGTGTTTACCGCTCTTTTCTAAGCCATTCGCGACATCTCTTCAGTGCTTCATGCGCTTCATTCGTTGGTGTCAAAGAATAGAACTGTCTTAGAGATATTTAGATGCGCAGTCTCTCTCTTTGAACTGGAAACGCCGCGCAGTAAAGGCTCCACGTTTATTCTTTGGTGTCTTACCCAAACGGAGAAGCAACTCTGGCCGGTTCATCCATGCCTAACAGTCTCTAAAGTAGTTCGGTTTAGCGTCGTTGAGTACGCGAAGGGTCGATATCTCACCTATACACATCCGATACCGTCATACAACTGAGATAACTAGAAGTAATAAGTGCCTCTGATTTTGGAAGTTGTCGGTTGGGTGTTATGATCTTACTCTGCCAACCTGCGCGAATCATGCTGTCATATAAAAGTCGCTTTTTATCCTGCATTTCCCTTCCGTTATTATCTCTTCTTTAGGGGGTGTTCGCGTTTGGATCTTGTATTCTGTTGTAAAGTTTTGTTGTCGCGTTTATTAATAAGCGCACGGACTACCGCATGCTAGAATTATTTACAATCTACAATCGTAAGTAGCTATTCGCGTTTTTTTTGTCATTTTGTTTTAATTTTTATTTCATCCCGTTTTGTCTCGGTAATCGGCTATTAGGTCTGTTTTATAAAGAACCTAGAAAACACAATTCCCAGATTCAAGACCTAGCACCTATTTTATTTTACATGTGGAAAATTTATCGTCTCTTACCACGCTTTCATCAATAATAATAATAGTGGCGATATATCATAGTTAAACACGCCTTTATTAACTGAGGATGAGGCCCGCATCCTCGCGGTGGCCGAATCTATTAGGCCTCGATGGAATAGCGGCCCCGACTACCGGTTCTGGATCCTCGTTTGATGATGATAAATAGGAAAATCGCAACTTATTGATGAACCGAGGCACAGCGGATACTGGTTAAGCCAATCTCCTCATTTGTTAACTCTTCCACTAGCTCCTCTACCTCTTCCTCGCCTCTGCCTGGCTGAGCATATTCAACCCGGAGGTTTTGATAGCGATCAAGTTGCCGTTGCACCTCATCAACAACTGCGCCAGTTAAATCAAGACATATCTTGAGGGGAATAAAGAGACTCAATATTATTAGAGAGCATTCTTCATTAGTGAAGTCCATGTTGACAGATATCGCAATTATGAATGTGAAGACAACGCGTAGCTACCACAGTACATAATATATTTATTAATTATAAAAAAATAAAAAAATACCAAAGGGGCCGTTTGTTATGTTTTGCTGTGACACTCCGCTTTCATTGATGACACGTGAGGGCCGTGTCTCCGATTTTCGGGAAAATCAAGATTTCGTTACTTTTTTTGGGGTGTAGCGGCCTAAGCGCGGCAAAAATTTACAATGTTGGAAGCTGTAAATTCTTCGGGAAACAAGATTAGTTCGCGAACAGATCCCTTGTTCTTGTAAATTTCCAACTTACAACAACTTACAAGATCCGAACGCGAACACCCTTTATCATTCCCTTCGAGACACTCATCTATTCAACGAACGCCCTCTCAGTCCAGCCTTCCTATATATCCGGGTGGCAGCAAAAGGAAACTGAGGAACATCTACCTAGAAGGGAGGCCCGGATTGAATCGATAACAGGAGAGAAAGAGGCCTTCCTACGGGGGAAATAAAATTGATAGCGTTCGGATAAATTTCGAATTCAATGACAGCCTCTAATGGTGCAACTCCTTATAACACCAAGCTTTTAGAGGAGTAATGGACCAAGGCAAGGGCGAAGCTATGTATCTATCTGTGTCTGATAAACGGAGAAGAGAAAGAAAGCCTCTCCAGGAGGATAATGAGGACAGAAAGGACTGATAACTGCTTTCCACAGATTTATCTTTTGTAACATTCCATCATGGCATATGTTCTGCTGCTGAATCATCGCACATTTCAAAATAAAGTCAATTCCACATAGATCATGCAAACAAATGAAATAAAGTCTGGCCAAGATACGGACAAAAGGGGAACATGAATGAAGACTCCATCCAATATGCCATGAATCCAATAGAGTTCCTTGAGAGAGACAGGGAAAAGGAAGATAAAGAAGGGAGGCCTCAGCATGGAAGCATACCATCACCTTTCGTATCATATTTTGATCACCATTCAACGTCATCCTATGCTCACCAAGCAAAGAAAAGAAAAAGAAAAGCCTCACCCCCGGAAAATGTGCAAAACGCTCAGAAACTGAAAACCCCAAGCACCGAAAGAGAAAGGTTGTAAAAGGGTACACGAACAGCGGGGGCTATCGCTCATAAGTAGGCAGCACCTCATTAGTGCACGGCTCGAAAATCGACTTCCCCATCTAAGGGAAGCTGACGTTTATCTGACGATCAGCACAGGATAGCTAGGTCCAAAGTAATTTTCACATCATGATGCAGCCACCGCTTCTAGCTCGTCGCCTTCTGCCAGTCGGGCTCACCAGTGCGCCCAAAACCTCACCGTTTTCCTCATCAGCATTGTACAGCCGCTCGGCCTCTCGGGCTCGACGCCGCCTTCGCCTGGCACCGGCGCCGCCGACGCCGGCTTCCTCGGTGGCCATCATGTATTCGGCCCACTTGCGGTCAAGTCTAGTTGCAGCTATAAGATCACCCCGTAGCACACGTTTTGTATGCTCATCCACGGTCATTTGCCAGCCATAGAAGCACTTGAGCTGGATGATTTCGCTGGGGAACATCTGGGTCAGCTGGGAAGACGAAGAGGCGATGGAGGTAGATGTGACGGATGCGCTCGTTGAATCGGCGGTCTCTTTGACAGTAACAACCGCTGTAGTAGTTTTATGAACACGGGGAAGATACGCATTGCTAGAGAGAACTTCCATAATTCCAGCCCATGTGACATTGACGCAGTCAAACACGACCAACCGGAGTCCAATGCGAGGCATAGTAGCACCATATCCCCGTTTCCGAATGCGGAAGCTCGCTTCCATTAGGGAGAGATCCGAAATACGGGTGTTATCCATATCGACAGATCGGAGGCGCGAACAATTCTTCAACACTTGGAGCATTCCCGGATCACCCAGGTTATCACAATAGCTGACGTTGAGATGTTCGAGTTTCTCCGCACAAGGAGATTTTGCCAGTTCCAACAGCGTAGCGTTCGTTAAGTGCTCCACATCCTCGAGCTCTAGGTGGGTCAGCTGTGGAGTGGTCTGGATGACTTGGATGATGGAGTCGTCCGTCAAATGGGAACACTGAGAGAGCTGGAGGCCTTGAAGGAATGGGACATTGTGAGCTAGCATCTGGACGCCATCATCGGTTAGTGTACATTGATGGAGATCCAAGTGCCTGAAATTCCTTGGAGGAACAATGGGCCTATCGGTCAGTAAATCCAGTTGGGGTTCGAAACCATGTATAAGGACTCCCAGGCTCTGATCCGTCACGTCTGTACGATGAATGACGAGCCTCTCCAGTGTATTCCTTTTGAACAGCTCTGCCATAAATATCTCGTCATTGAATCCCCGGATCTCGCCTGCGCGGAGGTCCTTCAATTGAGGGCATAATTCGACAATCTTCCGCAGGCCTTTCGTATCGACGCTGGAGCACCAAGAAACATTTAAAGTGTCTAGGAACGGGCAAGACTGAGCGATGATCTTCATCGCCGAATTTGTGACAGTGGACAGTCCCGAGACGTTGATGTATTCTAGGCGAGGGTTGCGGAGGAGAAAGCAGTGAATTGAAGTTTTGTCGACTCGGCATCCCTCCAAAGAGAAATTGACAACATTGCGGCAAGCATTCGAAATTCGTTCTCCATCTGAGGCCCATTTATCTCTCAATTGAACACAGCCCCTGAGGTTGAGATCTTTGATGAACGGGCCCCCCGAGGTTAGGATCTTGACAAGGGCATCGCTAGGGATCTCATGGTAAAAATCTGACGTGTCAATTGTCGACCACAATTGCCCGTCATAACACATCTTATGCCATTCTTTGGATACCGCCGAGTATCGAATGATTTCCTTCGGGGTCAAATGTCGGAGGACCCGTAGTTTAATCTCGTCCGGGATATCCTTCCAGAAATCGATCTTCTGCTTCGGCGCTGGCACCGCTATTCCATTAGCATTCGCCGTTTCGTTTCCCGGATCTAGTAACTCGCTGGCCGTTTCCCTCTGAACTCCCCGAGAGAGCGGTTGAACATCCACGGGCAAAGGCACTGTAGTTTGGGAGGCGTTCGGGAGAGCTCCAACACGAATTCGGGCGCCTTCCAGCGGCGTCCCCTGAGAGGAGTCCTCGCCAGGACTTGCTACTGGTTGCTGTAGTCCGCCATAGATCTGTGATGTACTCGGTTCTTCCAGACATGAAGTATAGGCGGCTGGGCTCAAGGAAACACAAGACAGTGAGGCCTTGTCATCCCGATGATAACCAGTCGAATGGGACCTTGAACGTCTTATCAGAGAGGGACTGGAGGAGATGCGCTGCAGAGTCTGGAGTAGGCGACCGCCTGGTCTTCTCTTTGGGGCCTGCTCCAGAGGGAACTGCCCTGCCATGGAGGCAGGGCTTAGCGGAGACGCTGGAGATGTGGTCCCCGGAGATCCTCCCGATAGCGGGGAAGCCATATCAACCGTGCGCTGGTTGTAACGAAGGAACGGCTTAGCTGAGCCCCTCTAACCGAAGGCTCACTGTTGATCCAGTGATGCCAGTGTATACAACGAAACCTGTAGGGGGGGACGTTGAACCCGATCGTAAAATGTTGCAGGTTCAATGAAATAGATCATTCGATCCACAACCAAACCAAACCAAACCAAACCGAACCAAGCAAAGAAGGGTTAAGGCACGATGCTGGGCGAACGAGTTGTAGCCCAAAGAAGCGAAGCGAGACGCAATTCCGGGCGCCTGTCTAGATATTCATGGCCACATGTTCAGCGAGCAAGTCGATGACGACCCGGGGGGGGGATTAGAAAAGAGGAATATTTAACTGATGAACAGATGTAATTGGGGAATTTACGACGTACAAACGACGTTTTTGCCAGTGAGCGGGCCCAACTAGAATAAAACCTGCTGGCTTCGCTTGGCGGGGGGAGTTGGGTACGGAGACAGGAAGTGAACCAGTCAAAGAGCGCGCTTGGCGGATCCCTCGTCTCCCTTAGAGGAGAACACGATTGAGAAGGTGAAGAGGGGGGGGGGAAGATGAGGAAGAAGCTATGAAAGAAGGAAAGAATGAAGAAGAAGAGAAAGAAAGAAAGAAAGACAAGAGAAAAGGTGATGGATGAAAAGATATGATACAATCTTGGGGAAGAAGGGACGAAGGGACCCATGGGAAGACGGGGATAAGGACGCGTGTGGGCGGAGGAAAAGAAAAGTTCTTCTGTGGGAAGGAATTGATTGCGTTGCGTTGCCAGGTCGGAGTACCGGACTAGGGACGAGTTGGGCTTAGTCGGGATTCACCAGTCGGTCGTCGTGCTGGTGGTGGAAAAGGATCACATCAGCAGAACTATGGTAACTAAGTTATTACTCAATCTAATCGTCCACAGTCTCTACTGGTAGTATGATAGATAGATAATATACTTAATCCGATTGAAAAGAGAAGAACAACTCGGAATAACTTGGAAGAATGGACAGAGTTCTCGTAGAGTAGCAGCACTACAGTAATACAGTAATTACAGAGGACACGGGGGGCGATGGGGCCGCCAAATAAGAACATCTTCATAGCGGGAAGGGTGGTCAGCAGAGAACTTTTACTTTTATAAGGGTTGGATTTGACTATCATACTATCATATCATGTTACTAGTTACTTAGGGAATGAGATTGCATGGTGGATGGTTGGATGTGGGATTGGGATCAGGATCGCATGAGGAATGAGTTGATCGGAAAAGGAGGGTGAGAACCTCGAATCTTCCGATGCCTTGGGGGATACCACTACTGGAAATGACCTAGGGAATACAGATTGATGATGATGAGATAGTCTATAAAGCATTGAGGACATAAGTACATCCGTGGTATCGTAATCATTAACTTACAGGTAGTGTGCTGTATATAGATATAAAACTATTGATTGATTGATTGAGATATAGGATCTATGGTTTCCCTTTGTTTTCTCGCAAGAGTACCTAAACCATAGGTTCATATGTAGATAGATACTGATAAGAGGAATAAGAGAGTAATAATAAACATAACCCTGAAACAAAGCCTGTGAAAGGCCCACAGAGAAACCGCTGCCAACCGACTACCCGTTTATCATTTGCACCATCCTCGTGCCCAAGTCCCGAACCCCTCCACGGAAGAACGCTGCGCCACCATACCCTATATAGTTAGTCTCGACACCTTCTAAGGTTGCTGGGCGAAGTTTAATAATGACATTGGGTAACTAGTGTATTGTTATATATGATTCCCCCATGCTCTAGAATGAGATGGGGTTTGCTAGAGTATTATAAGAAATGAAGAAAGAGAAGCGAAATGATGGGGGTTCTTTGAAAATGTTGTTGATTTTCCGGTACGTATGATTATCGATCTGTATTCTAGTTTCAGTGGGAGTGGTCCCGACTTCTTAACTTTGGTTTGGTTAAAGTCTCCACCGGTGACACACCCATTATGTACTGTACATTACTAACCACTAGCTAGTACCTACCTAATGTATGTAATGCATGGATCCTGCATCTTGAGAAGAATCGGGGAAACTGTTAGGAGGCGACCGCCATCACCATCTAAGGGTAAGCCGAATACTACTAGTAGCGTTAAGTTTTCTTAGTGTCCCATGATTCATAAACATTATCCTCAGAAGTTAATCATATGATAAAAATCCAACTTTAAGTTGTGGTGCTGCAACCGTTTCTGGCCAGCCTGGCACTGCGAACGCATGCCGTAGATCTTATCAAGAAGCGGATCGATGCCGCTTTCAGGTAGCCCGGAAAACGGGAGGAATGATATCGTACTCGGTTCAAGTACGAGTTGAAGTTGTACCCTTATCCGTAGAAAGCTTCCTCAAAATGACACAGCCCGTCTAGGGCTTCTAAGATAATTTAATGGACCTAAAAACGTCAAATTCCTTGTGGGATGTCCAGCTGAAGGGTCTGATGAGCTTATCATACGAGGAAAAAGCTATGTGAGCTCGACCTTCGCGAGCCGCCAGTATAGCTCCGTGTACGGCCACTTCAAACAAGGCTAGCGTTGTGAATGAAGATTGTCTCAGTTTCATTACAGGTTTCCGGTTCGGATTTCGGTGAGCTGATTGGTAAATTCCTGATGGGCACCAACGTGACTTCCAGCTTCTCGGCACTTCTTCTTGGACCCAAACAACGTGACTCCCGACTAACAGTGATTTGTTAGAAAACATGCATGCAGTGTCCAGATTCATACATCATTTTCGAGACCTCTTGATCAAGATTCAATTCCAACCTCAAAAAGAGGTTCGAACTTTCAACCGCAAAATTTACACTAGGCTTTCACTGAAGAATGCGGAAACAAAAGCAAGCAGCACAGTTGCCAGAACCTGCACGAGCTATTAAACATGCTGTCCCTCCAATTTTATCAACGTAAACTAGCACTATTTCTTATCATTACGGAATGAATGGTTCGGATGGAGGGACAGAAGCTGAGGCTCACTGTTGACAAAATACTATTCGCTGGGCTCGCCCGTTCCGCGTGGTGAGGAGCCATCCACCTACACTTTCACACATCAATATCCGATGTTGCTGTCTCCCATCACTGTGTCTCAAGCCATAGGATTGTCTCCACAGGTTCAACGTTATTCTCTGCCTACTTCGTGTGCGCACGTTGCGATACCCCTCAAAGTGAGCGGGGTTGTGACCGGGAAGCTTATATTGCACTGTAGGTGATGCATGGCCTCGTTAACAGTGCTTTTGGAACCATACTATATGGAAGCATGTGGATGGCGACCTCCCCATTCCTCCATTCGCTTTGTTGGTCCGGTTTGAGTTCTTTCGGGGCAATATCAGCTATGCACGGACCCAATTACCAGTGACTTTGGCTTGTGTGGGTCGTGCGGAGCCAATGGCAACTTGTCCAACCGCTTGAGCCACGCTGAGATAACTCCAGAGCTGACAGTCTCACGAGTTAAGACCCTTGAGGGGGTATTGTTCGAAGAGACCTCCAACTTTGACGGCTTGATTCACTAAAGGATGCGAATTAAAATCCGATGTCGCTGCAATTCCTCGACAGTGAATCGATGCTAAGCATTCGATCTTTTCACAAACCATCCGCTAGCCTTTCTGGTTCGCTGCCTCATGATTCGGCTAAAACCCATATAACGAAAGAAGAAAAGAAAGTATAGATGAACGCCAAAATCTTTGTAGTGAAGACTCTGCCTACTGTTGAAATGTCACTGTACGGGGCGGAGAAAAAAGAAAATCTGCTTTGCCATAGGGGAATAAGGTGGGGAAATCATACTATATAGCATTCCACTATGACTTTCGTCAGCGGATGTCTCTCGGAAGCCAGGCATCATCAACTTGCTCCGGCAATGGATCAGGGACAACCGATGACGTTTCGGGAGGCAGGTTATCATCAGCAGATAGGTTATTATTCAGCCTAGGATCGAGCCATTGTTCTCTATTACTGTAACTCGATACAATAATTCACCATTTTCGGGCTTTGTTCTTATCTCGGTCCCTAATGCAATGACGACAAATATTAGCCCTGCTTAGGTTCATATTAAACCATTTTCTTGGCAACTGGTACAAGTTTTCATTCCTCCTTTGATCCAATACATCTCAGAATTGGCAGCCCCAAAATAGCCGGGTTATCTGAGACAACCTATTCCGATGTCGACTTGACTCGATTTAAGTAACCGATCGCGTCCAGTATCGAGTATTTGTCAAGCGAATGTTACGGGATGATTAGTCAGGAGCGTTAATTATTTCCTCGTGTTGCAAATACCGGAACTATATGATATGTTATATGTACCTATATGTGTATGTACATGTACATACATATGGTGGCGGACACTCAAAAACGGAGGAAGGGGACATTCATTTTTGATTAGTAATCCGTATCATACACAGTAATTACATGTAATGGTAATAATACAACTAGGATA